>PNEQ01071831.1:0-21342 GCA_003012365.1 Medauroidea extradentata
ATTTCCAAATGCAGCAAAATTAATCATTTTCTTAAAATTTAAAAAATTCATAACTCAGAAACTAACAGTCCAAAAAAATTGTTACTCGGCCAATTTCATCTTTGCGATAGGTCCTACATATTTACAAAATATTGTCAAAATCTAAAACCTTGATTTTAATTTTAATTTTTTAATTGGTTGATTTGACATGGAATGTCCCTGTAACCTGTACCTATCTACCTCATGGTTACTATAGTAGGCAGTTAAGTTGGCATCTGAACTCACTAGTGCTGTTATCAGGAGGGGAGTACGAAGAGAAACTGATGTCCTGTTGTCTGGGGCAGCTGCCAGGTTGATACTAGCAGAATGGGAAACATTCAGCACGTGTATTTGTACACTACATAAGTGCAACATATTTGTGAGTGGCAGCAGTTATGCTCAGGAATATGTATATATATTTTTCAGGATAGGCAAAAATGTTTATCTAAATCCGTCACATTTTACTTTTGTCCTATGAAATAAACCTTAGGTTTCGGCAAATAATTTAGTTTACCAAAATGAAAGGAAGTGTTAATTTGGTAACTAGCAAAATCCGTACAGGATTTTGTTTTTAGTAACAAGGCTACATAATAATAACAATTTCATCCGAATAATTTTGCGATATCAAATAGGTTACTGGGTTTTAATATATAACCATCACAAAAAATTCTAGAGTTAAATTATTGTCGCTTTAAAGGCCAATTCAGATTGAAGTTTACATCAGCTACTTAGGTTTTCTTTGCTATGTTGACGGAGTTAGATTTCACGTAAGTTGTTTATTGCCTACAGGACTAATAAATATTTAAGACATTTTAAAAATGCTTGTTTCGGTGTGGCTTTGTACTTAAATGTACGTTTATTTATTATATATATAATACATTTTCAATATAATCCAACTTTCGGTACAGATTTACCTATTTAGTTATTCCTTAAAAATTGATTAGTTATCATTAAGAAAAAAATTAATGTGGTATTGGCAACATCACATTTTGTGAACACATTAGTCATGTTAGTAGTATCAATGCCGCAATACTGCCAGCCTACTAAGACGAAACGTTTGAATTTAAAAATAAACTCTACTGGACAAAGTAAAAAACTGACACACAGATGTATCTTACGTAGCATAAGTTAACAACTTTTATACTTGTGAAGAATTTAACCAAGACATTTTGTGAAGAACGCTAATTCGTAAACATCGCTGTAGCTTGTTAGTTACCATTCAACGCTTTTAAACAAGGGTATGTTACATACCTATCACACTTGTGAATAAGTTACTTGTTCATCTTAACTATGGTACACTCTAAGAGCAGAGGTACATGGCATGAAAACTTCAATACAGAATCTGTTGGAATGTGTATCTTAACAGGAGCTGGTGAGAAGAGAAATGTTAGACAGTGCTATTGCTAAACCAGATATGAAATTACGTGGTTATTTCAAAGCGTGGTTAAGACATAACCAACTTATCAAACTTTTAAACCTTTACCAAAATGACACAGCGTTCATATCGTAGAGATTACGTGAGACACTAAAATTCACAAAATCAGTACAAATAGGTCAATATTACCCATAACTATTAATAATTCAGTTTCCTAAACTAGTATAAAAATACAACAATTTAATATTCAAATTGGGCTATAAACCAAAACATTAGAATAACATAATCCTCTAAAACTCATGAAATTCATATAAATTAACAAATATCGCTCACAACAGGACACAATTCAGGTACCGAGCATTGAATAGATACAATAAGTTAATAAATAGTTTACAGTCTGTAGGCATGCCTATCTTAAGCACATGGCCATACAAGACAAACACGAAACCACACACAAATAGGCTTGCACGAACACATACTACACGACACCAATCACAACACTTAGACACCAAAATTAACCAGTAATCTACTCAAAATTGTGACGCAGACAACTGGGTAACATCTTGGCTCTTCATTTCCCAGTAATCATCTTACAAACATAACCAGATCCATCAAAACATTATTTTAATCATCTGAATCGGGAACGTGCTTTAAGTGAGACACGTGGGCCTTATGCAATATTCAAACCGAATTGGAGTCTGTCAGTAATACTGTATTCGGACCTAACAGTCTCATGATGCGAAAGGGCCCTGCAAAAGGTAAAAACAGCTTACTACTGACCTGATAGACTCGGGACAGCAGCTGAAAGGACTTACGAAGCACCAGTTGGTCCACTACGTAATCTGCAGGATCTTGCCGGGCGTTGACTCGAACATGGAGACGACTCCGGGTTTCAGCCAAGTTTCCCATCACTTCATGGCTAAGAAGCTCACGCTGGCCATCAGATAGGAGCAACGACGGTGAAGGAACACCCAAAACGTTAAGCAAGGGATGTATAACGTCTCTGCCCAACATGATGCACGCCGGAGAATCCTTGGTGACCCTGTGAACCGTTGAGTTTAAACCAAGGTTGACGAGGTCAAGATCCTGGTGCCAGTCACACTGCTGAGCATGGTACAGCGTAGCCAAGGTGGTCTTCAAATTATGGTTGAACTTCTCCAGTTGGTTTCAGCAGGGAAAGTACGGACTCGACGTATAGTGATTAATGGCCCATCTGAAACACATATCTTTGAAACCAATAGAACAAAAATAAGTAGCGTATCAGTTCCCAAATTAACTGGTGGCCTCAAGGTACACCAAACGTGTTCAGTAAGAATCCACACAATAGCAGCACTTTTGACATTGCGTAAAGCAATTAAAATCACAAATTTGCTGAAAAAATCCAGACTTATCAAAATATACTGATTTTCCTTTAATGAGCGAGTCAAAGGCCCAAACACATTGCAATGCAAGGTTTCCCAGCTGTAACTTAACTCATCCACAAACTAAAGGCCCACATAATTCCAAGTGGCCTTAGCTCAATGACAATACAAATCGGTTCACAAATACCCTCACGTCCCGAGACATACATGGCCAATAAAACAGAGCACTTATCTTCTTCAATGTACCCTCTCGTCCCAAATGTCTTCCAAAAGCCGAAGAATGAAAATATGCCGTAAGTTCAGACCGACAAGACAAAGGAACTACGAAGCCTGCCCCTTCGGCCTACATAGTGCAGCAAGTCCTCTGGCACGCAATACAGCAAATATTCTCCATGTTCTAGGCAAGAGATCACCTCGCGACATTCTGCATCAGCATCCGGGGCTTCACGTAAGTGAACATAGAAAGAACTATGAGTCGTGAGCGCCAAACACGTAGCAGACAACTCCTCTGGATCACACTCACAATCTTCTGGGCAGTACGTACTTGACAACGCGTCCGCCGCCACGTTTCTTGCTCCAGAGACATACCTGACCACAAAACAGAATTTTAGGAGTCAAAAAGCCCAACGACCCAACTTTTCAAAATCATTTTGAGTGCCCCAAAAGCAGTGACAGAGCCTGGTTGTTTGTACATAAATCAAATTTAGACGGTACTGAGAAACATCTTAAATTTACCTGTATCCCAAACACATGCCAAGGCCTCCTCAAAAGCACTTAATTTATGCTCAGACTCTGACAGAGCTCGACTAGCAAAGGCGACCGGTAACACCTTGCCATTGTGGCACTGACCCAGAGTTGCGCCTAAAGCAACACTAGATTGCATCTACATGTAGAACAAAACGTAAGACAAAGTCTGCCAAATGAAAAGTGGGAGCCATCGCTAAACCAGCCTTAGGAGCTTTAAAAATCCACTCTTGTTCATCGCCCCACTCAAAGGGAACATTCTTACGCTTCAATTAATTAAGAGGCGCTGCCAACTCGGCTAAATGCGGAATTAAACAGGCATAATACCCTAATATGCCAACAAATCTTGATGCACCCTTAACTATCTTAGGGCGTGGGAAATTTACAATTAGGACTCACCCGGCTCGGATCCATAATCAGCCGACCTTCTGAAATGATGTAACCCAGAAACTTAACAGATGATGAAGCACGTGTGACCTTTGCGGGATTAACTGTCAAACTAGCATGGCACAAACTAACCAAAACATCACTAAAATGAATCGAATGTTCCTCAAATGAATTACTATACACAATAATATTGTCAATATAATTATACACATACCTAAACTTTACGTCTGACAGCATGTGATGTAGTACACGCGACAAGGCTTGCATACCAAAGCAGGCTCCCATAGGTATACAATTAAATTCAAACTGCGCCTAAGGAGTACATAATGCAGTGTACTTCCAACAATCAGGGTGCAGCAAACACTGATGAAATCTGGAATTCAAATCAATAATAGAAAACCAGATGCTTTACCTAAATGTTGAAGCGCTGAGTCCACAGTGGGAGCCGGAAAAGGATCTAAATAAATTTTACCATTTACTTCCAACATATCGGTCACCAACCTATACCCACTTCCACTACTCCTTTTAACCAAAAACGCGGGACAAGCATAGTCAGACATGGAAGGCAAGATTACGCCAGCCTGCAAAAGCTTATCTACAAGTCCACACATAATTTCCAGTTTTTGTGGACTGTAATTACAATAAGATAAGTGTACCGGAATATCATCGGTAATGACAAAACTGTACGGAAGGACATTACACTTCCCAATACCTGACATAATTACGTCACTAAACTTGTTTAACATAGACTGTACCACTGCCTCTAGCGAAGACATAACCACTGCAACACGACTGCGTGGCTAACGCAAGTCATTAAAACGACAAGTGTAGTCAGGTGCAAACTTGAACTGCAGCCGACGAAGCGTGCACATCAACCACAGCACGAACATGGCTCAGGAAATCCAGACCCAAGATCACATCCGCTACAAGCTCGTCAAATACTCAAAAATGAAACGTCCAGGAAAACTTGCCATTTTTAATGTGCAGTATAATCGATCGAACACAATGCACGATACCTCCGTTACCACACATGCCAACATAGTTGATGTGTTATTAATTCCGAAATGTCAGCGCCAGGTACTTATAGAGCAATAATGACAGAAAACTAGTGTGTACTAAGGAATGTGATATCCAGTATCCACCAAGTCGGAACGACTCACTCCGTGGCATGACCTATTAACAAAACAATCAGCGCATGCTATGCAAAAACTTGTCGCATTTCCCTTCACTGCACGCTCACGAAGAGTAACACTCAGTTTCCCGGACACGAAAAAGCGTAAGTGTACAGGTCTCTGACACCTGAAACATATCGTTGCGCCCCTATCCTCCATGGGAAGAGTACACTGCGAAATCGCATGCCCCAAACTTAGCACAGTTATTACACCTAAGCCAGGAAATAACACTAACATCCGCAGACGATGGCCCATTTGACGTAAAAGAATCCCCTCGGGTGCCACACCCAAAGTCATTACACCTGATTGAGGGCTACAGCGCACTTTGGAGGAAAGACACGGTAAACCGGGTGCCAAATTAGGCACCACACTAGAGATTGGGGTAACTATGCTATGGTACTCACGTTCTAAATGCATCTCACGCTCAATCTCAAGCCCAAGCATTCGTAAACCATCAAAACTGTCAACGGGGACACGAATGAATCGATGACTCTGTGCCACCGGCGTCATACGTCAATAATTGACGCCACAAGCTTACTCTCAGCTGCGACTAGTTCATGACTCGCGCAAAACCCTTAACATCCTGTATATAGTCCAAGACTGATTCATCAGGACGCTTAAAACTATCAATGTATTTCTTCATCTGCGACCACACGCTCGAAGGACTAGCTGTTCCAACAATCTTGCTTTAAATGTCTCATTAACGACCATCACTCTGAATAACTTTGTCAAGAATAACAGCTACGAAAAATTCAACCTGTGCTGACAAAAGAGTAAGAAATACTAACTTATCCACTTGTTGCTGATTATAAAATATTTGGTCTACGGATTCCAAAAAGGCAAGCACGCTATCTACCACCCCATTCAACTGCTCTATTAGGACGCTTTGTGCGGCTGTTATCGGGCCCTCTACCGTAGGCACCAAACTACTCGAGCAGAGCCTCTCAACTGCCCGCAAAGAATTAACTTAAGTAATAGCTTTAATATGCAGTGTTGTAACTTCTTCGCTGTCATCGAACTCAACTCCTGACACGTGCAAATATTCCCTCAACTCTGTAGTACACAAATTCACTCCCACCAAGCCTCTCCATATCCAAAATTCCAAACAAACATGGTGATTATTACAACACAACACTTCCGCGGCATTACTAACACCCGCAAGGAGACTCAATAAGGACGAAAATCAAATCATAAATGGGACTCGCCGCCATCAGGAATCGAACCCAATAGCAGAGTCACGCAGATTTGAGCCCATATATTGGCTCGGAAACTTCAAAATAAGCAAGGGTTCAATAGGAGGTTCAAATGCAAGTTACAAGGATGACAAGCACAGAAGTGCAGTTACTAATAAATAAACTCCTTGCATACATTAACAGAAATGGGTATTAAGTACGTGTATTGATCAAGATTTTACAAAATGAATTACAAAAATTGATTCTTTACGATTTGAAAAAGTTAAATTTACACAAACTCATTAATTTGAACTCCTGGTACACCATTGCACGTCGTCGGCCCAACAACGAATAAGGAATTAAAAAACAGCTGTAGTAGCGAAAACAACAAAACCAAAAGAAAGGAACATAACTCACCAGGTCAAACAGAACGAGCCGACGGGGTACAAAGGGGGAGTGAGTGAGCCTTTTTAACACCCCAACCGCGGCGCACACACTGACCGGTCGGACGTGGCGATACAAGGAGGTAAGGAGAAGGGGAAGTGACCGGCAGAGGAAGGAGGCACGAACACTTCTGACGGGACCCAAACATAGCAGAAGCCGAGGCAGGGAGTTCGCACCGTAGGGTGCAACGTCACAATACACCGAGGCTTATATAGGTGCACATCGACAATTCACAGTTTGTACCAAAATTCCACATGCAATGTGCCGCTAATGCACTGGTAGGAATCATCCCAGCACTATATTAAATGACAAACTAAAAACTTAGCTTATTATAGGAAGAACTCATTGTTAACGAATACAGTTTTGTAAACAGTTTTTAATATGTGCCTTGGATAGGTTAGTTTGTTGTAAAGTTAAAAAAAACATGACATAGAGATGAACTTTTAGTGTCTTGATGGTGAAATGTTGAGGATACTATAACTGTGTAAAGGCGGCAGTAATATAAATCACAATTGCAACAAAAAAAACGTTAACGATTGTAACAGTGCCACTAATAACTAATTACAGTGAAACCCTCTTAAGAAGTTCCCACTTTAAAAGTTTTCCCCCTTAATAAGTTTGAATTATTTTTACAATGTCTATGTACACAATTGTAATTTGATCCTTTTAAGAAGTATTCCCCAGCTAAGAAGTGTACATTTTTCAGTCCCTTCAGAAACTTAACAGGGTTTTACTGTAAATAAAACACTAAAAAAAAATGTTTTTGCATTGACATCTCAGGAAACATAATAATAATATTAATTGTAATGACAACTCAAAACATTTGAATATAATTGTCAGTATTCTACAGGATGTTCATGAAGAGGTGTTTTGTGTACACTCGTACAATTTACTGAACTATTAACTTTGATCTGATGGTCTTTGCAAATGGTCCGATGATCCAACATGAGGAAGTAAGGAACTCTGATGACCGCACGTCTGTGGTTTCCTTTGATGTTTGATTAAACAAAAATATGCTGTCAGATAATGGCTTTAGCCTGTCAAGAATAATGAGGAAACTTTATGTATTACGTATTTATCTGTCAAATTACTTTCAGATAAACGCCACGTGTTGTAAAGCAGTGATATCTTTAACACTATTTGATACGTATGCCAAGATTGAATTTTACATGGAAGCCATATTGCTACGTAATCACACTGAAAGAAAAATGTGTATGAAGTCTTCCGTGCAAAATTATGTTGTAGTGATTACTAAATAATTTTGTGGTGATCACAGTATTTTAGTGGTCTCAACTAATAGTGTTTGTGGTGACTAAAATAAATTTAAAGGATGAATACTCACAAAATATTTTGTATCTACCACAATATGTTTTCTAGCTATCACAAAATATTGTTTCCGTGTATATTTTAATAATGATAAATCATACAAACGTATAGAAAAAATTAAATACAAATAATATATGTAAGTGTACATGTCTGACAATCGCTAAACGGATGTGAACAAGTAGACCTAATATCAGCCAGAAATTTTTTGTGAAGAGTACAATCTTAATACTAATTTCTGTTAAGTGTGGAGACTTTGTTCTCAGTGGTAACGTTGACCTACTCCGAATATTTATTTTTGTGCCACTTGGTGAAGAAATGGCAATCTTTATCTGGATGGATCAAACTTAAGGGTTTAAATATTTAAACTAGAATCATTTATTTCTTCTCTAAACGTACCCAAAACAAATATTGAGTCGGTCAAAGTTACCTCTGCAGTCAAAGTTTGACGGTTGTTTATAAAACAGCGAAGTTATCCTGAAGCATGTGTGACTGAACGTTGCTTACACCTGTGTACTTTGCTGCTCTTGCAGTTGCTCTATGTAAAGGCTCGAGCTGACACTATTTGTTGCTTCTTCATCACAAAACTGAATCATGATTTTTATTATTTCTCGCTCTCTGTTATGCGTCACTTTTCCATGCCTCTGCACCTCATCTTCCTATTGTGGTCGATGTTTTCCTAACAGCCATTACACGGCTTTCGACTGTGTGTCACCTCCTTATCTTCTCTTGCTTTGCCTGTCCTGCTGCCCCTCACCCCGCTGTCAGAAGCCAACTTACTGCTTAAAAATTTTGTCTCTTACAAGCTCCTTGGTGGTTACTCATGCTATAAAGTGTCATATTTAAAGTGGCTTCTTACCCGGGCTTGAAATGTGTTGCAGTGAGTTTTGAGTATTCCTTTTGTGATGAAACTACTTAACCTGCAATACATTTGCATATCTAGAAAGAGAACTCCCAGTTCACACTATTATTCTATAAGTTTAAAAAATCAACCTGCTTATCATAAACACTCAACATGCGAAAAAAAACAACTACTTCAGACTGCTGTGTCTGTGACAATACCATCTGTATTTGAATAACTGGATATTAAAATTTGCAACGGTCTCGTTTTGCCTCACAGGCTAATTGAGTCCAGGAATGAGAGTTAATAACTCAGGCAAATATTATTAAACCGTTCTCGTGTACTGCCACACGCCACTCACTGAGGTGGAGAGAGTTGTATTACTGATGTAATTGATGCTATTATATACACGATGCTCACGCTTGCTCTTGCAAATATTTAACTTATGTGTTTTTCTTGAAATATTTCGACGAAGTGGCCAGATAGGACGCCAACAGCTCCTTCTGCGCTCACCTTTACTTGTCTACGCTCTAAAATCCCGATGACGACTTTCTCATCTTAACTTTTGGCGGGAAAATGTCCAGAGTGTCCAATAACGCTTACGAAGCCTTCCAGCTATTGAGAACCCTGGACTACCCATCTCCGCCCCTCGTGAGCAAAACATCCCGCTACAGTTGACCGTTATTTGTTTGTCAAAGTTTAATTTTTTCACGTATGTTGACATACCCTTGATTACGTAAATATTATGTACATTGATCTGCTATAAATATAATGACACTGAAAATTAATCAAATAAATAAAAGCAATCCCCACTGCCAAGTTGTTACAGTAGTGCTGCGGCAAAGGGGGTTGGGGATGGCTGGAAAGAGGGTAAGGGGGCTGCCAGGCCGGCAGAAGCCTTTTGTAATGGCAGACTTCCACCTCTACTGACTTTGAGGCACTTGATTTCCATTTACTATTGCTAAACTTATCCTAAAGTACCTAAATCTAATAATACAACTGAATTACCATTGTTTTCATTACCATTGTGTCAACACAGTTAATTTGATACCAGACACGAGGTATCTACAATTACAAATGCCTTTTTTTATGCACTAAGTTCTATAAAAGTTGCACTTTGGTGGCCCACCACATGACACTCTGAATTTCTTGTATCTAGTGACAATTTCCTTTTATCTGGTCACAAGAAATTTAAACCGCCAGTTCTCACACCACCTTCCATACCATATTTACACTAACAATCATTACATAGTTTACTCACTTGTATTTACATATTATATTGCTTTTGTTGCACGTGTTCATGTTGTATGTTTTTTGCATTACACTCCTGCAGGCTTGCCACACATTATTAGTCCTTGATGCTGTGGCGACTAAAGGTCTGCGTCTGAGTATTTTTTTTTATCATGGTCTGCAGTATCTACACTTACATCTTTCCGCTGGCAGCCTGAGCCATTCCTCATGGAACACGAGTGTCTAGGTTTCTTGGCACCGTAAGCCGGATACAGTATGCCAACCATACCTAATTTGCTACCTGCCTTACTTAGCACATTCTGAATTTCACCGCTTTAAAAGAAACCTCTACCTGTGCCCAGGGCTACAACTAGAGTCTGTGTCACCTGGGGCAGATACAAATTCTGGTGCCCAACTTTGATTACGCATACCACTCCAATAAAAAGGTGGGTCTGGGGGTCCTCCCCTGGAAAATTTTTTATTTCAAACCGCAAAATGATGCTATTTAAGCATTTCATAACCAAACAATTACTAAATCCACTGATTAAAAAAAGTATTTTTAAAGATATTTGTTTCAGTGAAGTATAAAAAGATACCTTAACCAAACTTAGAGTCTTGGCTGTTCTAACTCAGTGTTATTTGAATTCCTGTTCAATAACTTAACAAAATTATTTTCGACTAATGTGGACTCAGTAGAAATTGACACCTATATATACTCTGTTTCATATTACTTTGGATTATTTTGACAGCAACTTATGGGCAATAATTTTTAATATTTTGTCATTTGTTGCACAATGCACAACATTTTTAGCTCTAAAATGAACCTGAGATGGCCATTTCAGTATTTGTACTGCAAAGTTTGTCTTTTGTATTGTCACAAATCACAAAATATTACAAATTATTGCCCATAAGTTTGTCAAATTTATCCAAACTCATATGAAATGAAGTATAATAATATGTATCTCTGTAAATTGCTTTAGGCAGTGAATTTTTATCAGGATATGTAGCTTATGCAGTTTCCATTTAATATAAAAAATACTCGAGAAATCGCTTAAATAAGTAAATGATACCTCTCAGGTATTACACTTTAAGTAGACTTGTTTATTCTTAACCGTAGCTAAGTAAAGCCACACCATAATTACATCCTATCTACATTAAAATGTGTTCGAAAATAAAATTTTGAAACATATTTAATTGTATAGAAAATATCTGCACAATCCTCAGTTTGCTACAGACATTTGAACATTACTATTTTTTCTAGGTTTTACGTTACTACTCCATAATTTAAAAACACATGTTAAACCAAGTAGACCCAAAACTATTGTGACTCACTACACACTGTATTGATACTGGACTTCTTATCACAATAAACTAGATGTTATGTTTTCTTTAGTTTCGCCTGAAAAAATTATACCCTTTAATATTTAGTTATACCTTGCGAGTGTTGTCTTTGTACCAACACAAAATATCCCATTGTTCAGTGTATGTCTGCAATGATAATAGTAGAAAGACCATAGATATAACTAATTTTGAAAATATTACTGAGCATTCAATTTAAAATTAGCAGAAAATTTATTTTGACCGGAGAAATAAACAGGTCGTTGGCCGACACGGACACAACTATGAAAAGATTGTCATGGCCCTCTAGCTTTCTCGTAAAATAGAAACAGCCTGTAAATTATGATTTCGATGAGCACATGGTAGAAGATATTTTAAAAGAGGTAATAGTAGGAGTAGAAGACACCTTTTTGTATGTTGTAGTAATTTTTAGTGATATGGAGAGCGGTAAAAGGGCAGTTTGAAAGTTACTAGGCATAACTCCTGAAGAGACAGCATTTGTAAATCTATATGATGATTGTAAGAATATTTTACCTTGCTTTAATTTCCCCCACCCCTCCTCCTCTTTTTATCTTAATGGAGTACATGCAACAGTTAACTGATAACTGATACAAATTAAAAATAGTTCCTGAACTAATTCAATGCCACTTAGACATTGTTAGCTATGCAAGACAAAAATGAAACTAGCAGTCAAGTTTTTTTTAAATTCAGTTTCAACATCTTTGCTCTTCACACAAGAAATATTAATTACTGGAAATGTTACACGTACATAAAAATTTCATGAAAACTTTTAATGATCAGTTCGATATTTTCAATTCATTGCATTCTTCTAATACATATTCACAAGTGCATATTTCAAGTATCTTTTCCTCAAATAAATCATGGGGAATCATTCTGTTGACAATTTTGTAAAACAGAACACTAAAGACAATGTTGAAGGAGTATGTTTGACACCCGAAACAGCTAGTTCTTCACAACTAAACACCATTGTTGCTTCCAGCAAAGAACTCCTAGAACGGATGCATTACCTTGAGAGCATTACTAAAATGTTACATGATTTAAAGAATTGGTCAACGATTATGAGAAAAAAATTGACACTAGTTATAGAATCTTAATCTATTCCTGGGGAAGAATAGTGCCTTGCGAAGGTTTCAAGTACATTGTTGGATACATTGCTCACAGATTTATAACTGAGAGGGACTAATTTGGCACCTCATCTGGTAATTCCATACAGTACTTGTCTCGGGATGGTTTAGTAACTCCCACAGAAGAATTTATCAGTTACATTATTACATGTGAAGAATTCTGTATAGATATTCACGGGAAACACATTTGGAAAGACAAAAATATTTTTAGGAAAGTGACAGACGCAGTCGTACATAACATTTGTGTCGAAAGAACAATGTAAGAAAACTATAGAAAGTTATGAAAGTAGCGAATAAATGGTGCCTATAAAACTTCACAGTTGTTATTGTATGTTGTGGCAGATTTTTTCAAATACACTTTTTATTTTAAGCCCCTCTTAATTTATTGTGCAACTGTTTATTTAATATTATTTGTTTTTTACCAATTAAAGTTATCACCTCAGTTTAAGACTGTTATTGTGATTGTGTGTACACTGTACATAGCAATAAGAAAATAAGAAGAAATTTATTTAAGTAGGTATATTTATTTATGTCAAACCATGCCTTGATAAAATAGTAACATAAACATGCTAATATGGGAATGTTAAAATGTATGCAAATAATTTTTTAACATGTGCTACAGTAAGTTTAAGATAAGAGATGGGTATTGTCTGTTTTTAAAATACAAATTTGCTTTCATAAACCTGGTATGAATAAATTTGTTGATTAAAATAAGTTTTATAAATTGTTGCCAAACAATGCTGTTTCTATTAATAACAGAACTGCAGAAATTAAGCTATACTATATGTATTACTTGAAAACCTAATGTATGGTAGATAACAACAAATAATATTTGAGCATATTTTGTGTCTCGTGAAATATTTTTCAATTGTTGGAAATGCATATATTTTTATTACTTTCCACTTTATTGTAAAATCGTGTACAGTTGCAACCGTCAGGTGTGTGAAATGTTTCATAATGTTGTTATACATTTTCCATAACCAAAATTATACCCATGTGCTTGACTAACAAGGCGTCAGTTATCAGTGTCTGTTGTGCAAATACAAAATGTGGAAAACTGTAATACTTTAAATCTTAGTGTATCAAACAATCATTTTTACAATTAACATACATTTTGTAGATGCATTTCATATGCATATTTATGTGTAACTGAAACAATATGCCAAATATTTTTTTATAGTTATGGAAAGTTTCTGTATTGGCATTTTTCTTGGCTATAATATGTACAGTATTAAGTATGTAAGGTAACTCGGGGGAACATGCAACAATTAAGAAACATTTCAAGACCAAACTTTTTGAATAATTGTGCAAAAAATATTATAATTTGATGATATTATCGCTGAGCATTTGCATCAGTAATGAGCTATAAGTTTCTTGAAAAGAGTTTAAATAATAATCAGTGATACTTAAATAATCTCTGACTCGCATGTTCCCCCAGCTGGCATTATACTCCGAGTTACCTTAGTAATTTTGCAATACATTTTCTCTTAGCCTTATCTACACTTAGCAACATTGTTACATTAAATTTATACATAAGTGCTTGAGTTGGGCCTACTTTAGTAAGAGTTATCTGAATATATTTTACAAATGCAAACTTGACAAATTAAAAAGGAAATATGATGTGACTAAACTGACAGTGTGTATATACTGGTCGTTGACTGCAGGCGCGCGCAGCGATTGAGATATTCACTTTGTTTTACCTGCCACCAAAATCATAATGTTCCACACAATTCTTAAAGTAGGCCATAGAAATATAATTTAGAATGTCCGCTTTCTTTCGTCCGCTGATACCCCCGTCTGTCTTAAAAAAAAAAAGAAGAAGTTTGTCGCTTACAGTAATCTACGCTACAGTTTTCCATGATTGGCAGTAACACGTCAATCACAAATATTTATTTTTAACAATATCATGATTTAAGTTACAGAAATTAGCATGCATAATTATTAACAGTACAGTTCATAAACATACTGTAAAAATTTTAAAGTCTTTTGGATGAGTGGTTTGCGATTAATGATGAGTGTAGTTTCAAAAATTATTCATGCGCACAGGTTTGGCACGCTGGCTTGCCCGGAGAGAATGCCGCGTGGCGTAATCCGCAGTAGAGTTTCAAACCTGTCCTGTCTCCCCCCCCCCTCCCTTGGTATTTAGGTATGATGAAGTGACAGTATTGTGAACAAGAAAACATGCATAACTTAAACCAAAATTTTCACTATTAATAATTTTAATAGAAGTGGAGAGAGTTACTTCAATTTTTCTAATCAAACAAGGGTTAATTTTTTTTGTCTGTGATGTTAAGTAGGCCAACAGTATCTGTTTAAATAGATTTTTTATAATTTTGGGTAGAATATGTAGGCATGGATATGTTACACCTGACCAAAGCTATGTCGCGAGACAAATATGAAGCGAGCTGTGACGTAACTACGTGTCGCCTGGCCGAGCCGCTGCTAGCTTTACCTGTCCATGAAGCAAGAACGCTCAAATCTTCATTGTCAGTCTAGAACCCAAAACATAAAGCGTTTTACACTCAAAACTCGGGCGTTTTACATTGCTTGTAGTTAACATCTGTGGAAATACTTGCCACACATTTTTATAGTTTTAACAGGCGAGATAAGTTCTGTCTGCCATTCAGACGAAAATAATAAGTGCAATGAGTGTTTATAATTTTTATAGAACAAGATATATTTTGGATAGTAAAAATTAAGATAAAGATGAGAAATATATATATTTTAAAAACACAAATTTTGTGCAGCATGTGGCCACATTTGTGTTTTGTTATAAATGTTAGGTATCACACTCATCTCACGCACTCCGGAAACAAAAGTCACAGTTTTATGTTAATAATTCATTTCGTTGCACCCTCTCGCTATAATAGTAAAATTGCCGTTAACTCTCTTTGATTTGTCAGTAAAACGATACACAATACTGGACAGTGTGTGGCAGTAATGCTGCAGTTGGGAGTAATGCAAGGCATAGAGCGAACTCGACAGCTCATCATATAGTTAACAATAGTAACTGCGAGTTCTTTGAATTTGGTTCGAAAGGGTTATTTTTTAAATGCTCTATGATAGAAAAGCTGCATTGCGCAAACAACAAAACAATCTACTGACAACTAAAATCGTAATTTAGCAAGTTTATTCCACAATTATCGTTAAACCAGACATTGAACAATTGATCTATTATAGGAAATAGCGTACATTTATACTCATTACCAGTAACCAGTCTCAATTGTAGAAAATACAGTGGAAGCAATTTCAGCACCCCCACAGCTTGGCACCCAGGGCACATGCCTCGTTTGCTCCACCCTAGTTGCGGTCCTGCCTGTGCCCACTTGCCTCTAAGCTGACTCTTTTACACCGTGCTCTATTCAAACAGCGCATCTCTTTACTTGCTCCCTTTCTGTGAAACTGCTTCTTTCCCCCAAAACCTCTGCTAGGCAATGAAACCACCTTTACCAACACTAGATCTTCCTCTGCCAAAATGTCAGGTGCCCTTACGCCAGCCTTGCACTGCCTTCGCGCCCAGGCCCGCTGTATTGTCCTGAGTGCGAACATTGTGTTCCCTGCTGTGTTGAAGGACAGTTGTACTGGGGAGGCTAATACTTTCGCTATCCAGTGCAGTTGTGTCTCCTCCCACATGAGTTTCTATGGCGTCACGCCCGTGGCTTCTGAGGCGGTGCTGTTTAAACAATCTTCAATTGTTTTTATGTGCATCGGCCAACTATTGTGTTTTTGTTGACAAAACACTCGCAAGAAGCGATTGACTTCGCAATTTACTCTCTCTACCGGATCTATATGTACGCTCTCTATTGATCTGGTGACCGAGAAATACAATCTCCTTTTGACCAAAGTTAGATTTTGAGTGATTTACTGTTATTCTGCTGTTATTCAGACACAGCAGTACCTGAGCTATCTGACGTACATGCTATTCCCACGTAATAGAGATAATCACTATATTGTCAACATATATGGTCACGCATTCCGTAACGTATGGATCTAATACAGACGCCAAGGTTTTCATAAAATGGCATACACTCAAATTCACTCCGAAAGGTAGTCACTGGGACTTATACACCCTTCTGTCATTCCGAAAGGCAGTATCTTTCCGGGATTCGGGTTACAGCAGAACCTGGAGATATGATGACAGCAAGTTTAGTCGCGTGAAATACTGGCAATCTGTGAACTTTTGAAGCAGTTCATTTGACCGATGCCGGCAACTCTCGCTCGGGTAGTATTAATGTGTTTACCCATCTCATGTCTAAGCAGGTTCTTACGCTCCCATCTTTTTTAGGAACCACTACGAGCAGATTTAAATACTCAAAATCAGTACGCTCTGTAATTTGTTCCTTGCAAAAGTCGTGCCAAATCTTTATCAACCACTGGACGTGCTGCTTTGGAAACTGGGTACATTTGACATACACACACACATGGCATGTCCTGGCGTATGCGAAATTTACTAACTTATGTTCTAACCATCCCCAGGCTTTCCGAAAACACTAGCTCATGTTTGTCAAGTAATATGCTTAATTCCCTTTGTTGTTCAACGGAGAGAGAGCTCGCTTGGTTGGTATCGGTTTCCTTACCGAAGTCGCAGTTCGTTCCTTGCTCAGGACTATCAAATACGGACCTTATTACCGGCTAAGAATTATGCCGCTTTATACGCGCTCTCCAAGTAGGAACATCATTGTGGTTTAGGCACGCAGCGCTAGACGACGAAAATATGTGTTTTTTACTATCTATATTAAACTCTAGTGTAATTTGTTCACAATTTATTCAGCCGGCCTGTCGCACCAGGAAATCCATCCCGACCAGACATTTAACATTGACCCTTTAACTACCAAGAAGTTCAGGGGTATGCTAGTCCCTCCGATACTTATTTCCATTACGACTTGTTGACTGTCATATTTCTTGCGCCAGTCACCCTGACAAGTGTTACCCCAGAAGTCGGAACAACCACTACTTCCTTTACCTACTTGCTGCTCTTTAGCTCATAGATTATACTCTTATCTATCACCGAAACTTGAGCCCAGGTGACAATTTCTAATTCGACTTCTATTTCGCCTTTACGCATATTTATCGTTGGAGATTTTCTGGGGACAACACCACCATAACTCACAGTGATTTCTTCATCGTGCTTTGTCACTTCGTCTAGACTCAGTTATAAGCGGCAGCCAGCTACTGTTACGTCAGCCTCAATTATGTCAACTTTCCCCGGCTGCAGTAGGCCTCCGCCCAGGGTATTTACAAGTTTTCCGGAACTGTGTTGTCAGCAGCGTGGACTTGTACAACATGTATTTGTGCCTTGGGATTGTGCTGTGCAGAAGGATGTAAATTGTTTTCTCTCCTTTCCCCACCTTTCCGTGAGTGGTTGTAAACCCCCGCGCCAGCAAGTGGAGAAGTGTATTTCGGCGGATGGACCCCTTTGTTATCACCGCGGCTGTTTTGTTCAGTGTTTACCTGCCTACCTGGGACACAAGGCAGTTCTACATATTGTTGCTCAAACTGCTGTACAATAGCTATGAGTTCCTCGCAGCTAGCAGTAATGGCTGCATCACTTATGTACCTCGGCATGTGTCATACAAGGTGTCAAACCAGGCGCTCTTGTGAAAACGGGGTGTTCAAAAATTCACATTCCTCTATCAACTCCTGCAGATAATCTGACATACTGATACCATTATCTGGTTAAAACCAGCCTTGAAAAGTTTCCGGCATTAATTTATCCTGCTCCAATGCATTCTAGTACCTCTTCATAAAAGCCTCTCTACATTGTACATAGCTATCCCATTTCTCAGACATACGCTGCCCCCATACTTCGGCTGTATTTACAAGTCGAGATAAAAACAACTCCACTTTTAGTGTATCAGGGATAAACGCGTTGCGCAAGTTTCCATCCATTTGCTTAATGAACCTGACATGATGCGAATGGGTAGTCTTTCCCGAAAAAACTGGAACCATACGTTCAATATTAGGCCCTGAAGCAATCTGTGTGTGTCCAGAATATGCTGTCGCACCCCGCAACAATACTGCATCTTGATAATTTTCTACCACCCCTACACAACGCTTGAGTGTACTTATATTGTCCGCTATTTCCATACTTCCTTCTTGCACATTCTCTAACTATGCTGCAATCTCACTTACTTGAGCCATGTGCCTACTATTCTCTTCTTCAACCCTCGCATGCATTCTATTGTTACCCTCTGCTAGTAATACTGCGTGTCTGTCAACTTTTCCGTCTATTCTGCTTATTTGCACTATACACTCAGCTTTCTTGGCGGAGGATTCATTCCTGAGCCTGTTTTCAACAATCCGTAACTTTTTATCCGCCTCAGTCACAAACTCCCACAGTGTCTGTCACATTTATTCTGCCTGCTGCACTAAGAGTCGGCAACTGTGCCATGAATACCTCTAGTGTATTGTTACCAACTTGCCCAGTCATTGACTGTGCATGTACTGTGTTAGGTGACTGCAAATCGCTGCTCGCAGACCCATTTTGACACGTCAAAGAAAATTGATCCTCTGTAGGTACTTCCTGAACTACATCCCCTGCTTCTGTATCTTGTTCATTCTCACTAAATATGTGCGATAAATGAACATCACCACCGCACATCATCTCAACTCTATTACTTTCCATTATGACAAATTGTGCCAGGCTTTTGTCAGTATGACATCAGGGTACCATGCAGAAAACACATAACTCAGTATGTAAGTACTACAACTATATATACGTATACATCCAGCCAAGCATCCAACATGCCTTCTACCTTCGCACACTATTACACTACTGTACGAACGATGATCCACGATCCACTGCCGCTCGCTGCCATAGTTCGTTTCTCCTGTAAAAATTTAGTATTTAGTTTGTCTCACCATACCGCTGAATGGACATAGTGGTGTGAATTCACCCTCATCCCGCCAAAGAAGACGTCTCTGCGCTGATAATGCTGATGTCCAGCGGCGTCTCGGCACACTGCCACGGAAGGACCCTTGTGTCGCCAGAGATGTACGCCATCCCGTGCTGCCAGGCTGCTGTGCTAGCCGCTGCAAAGTTCCTCGCAGTCGTGGCTTCCTATTGTCTTCTTGTCACTCGTTGCCCAGTGCAGTACGTCGTGTATCCGGTTTTGCACAACTTGTCTTCTGTGCATTAAGTTTGCGGCAAAGTCTGTATTTCTTTTGTGGCTGTCCACACGAACACAAAGTACTCATGGAAGCACTGTTTTGAAATCCGGACAACTATAGCAGTTCTGTCCATTTTTTAAGTTCGTAAGTATTTACGTGTGTATTGCTTGGTTAGAGGAAGAGAATCTATCCCGGGAGTGAGGTTCTGATGCCCGACTGATGGCGCACCACGTTTTGCGATGGTCCCATTTTTGCCACACAGGTTGATTGAGTCCAGGAATGAGAATTAATAACTCAGACTAATATTATTAAACCAGTCTCGCGTACCGCATGCGCCGCTCACTGAGGTGGAGAGCATTATAATACTGCTGTAGTTGATACTATTGTATACGCAACACTCACGCTTGCCCATACAAATGTTTAACTTATGTGTTTTTATTGAAATATTCTACCAAGTGGCTGGATAGGACGCCAACAGCTCCTTCCGCGCTCACCTTTACTTGTCTTCCCTCTAAAATCCCGACAATGACTCTCTCATCTTAACTATTGACAGGAATATGTCCCCAGTGTCCAATAACACTTACGAATGCCTTCCAGCCAATAGAAACCCCAGACTACTTAGCTCCGCCCCTTGTGAGCAAAACGTCGCGCTACAGTTGACTATTATTTATTTGTTTGTCAGAGTTTAATTTTTTCCCATATGTTGACATACCCATGATTATTATATATTATTTACATTAATCAGCTATAAATATATTGACACTGATAATTAATCAAATAAAAGCAATTCCCACACAAGTGGTTACAGTTGAGCCGATTTCAATAGAAATGACTCCCAAAATAAGTTACCAACTCCAAATACACCATGGGCAAGAAAAAAACCATGTCCACTAACCAACGCTTATAGCTCATTAGGGACCAGGACTTTGTTTGACACATCGTTCTTGAGCAAAGAAAACACAAAATAGTTTAAATCTCATGTAATAACCAATTCCAGAAGTAATTTCTCCTTCACACAAGAGTTACATTCGTTTCCACTACATGCCATTAAATCTTCACGAACACTAATAAAATTACAATTCACATTACAATGCATATAGAATCTCTCATATTATCGATGAACCTGATTGTACATACAAGTGCACTTTAATCCTCTCCTTCGACCATCGTCCCCATTTGACTCGTGGGCAGCTATGCTTTACCACTCACTGATATTCGACACGTTTCCTCCCCAAATATGTGGAGTTATTTTCACACAGTTGAAACCATTTGGGCCCAGAAATCGACCTGTTGCGTCCCGCATGCGGTATTAAACCAAGCGTGAGCTATCACTCAACGACAGTGCCGTTGCTAAAGATTTCGTCGACAGCCCAACTGCCGGCGCGCCCCAAATCACTCACTCGGGAAGGCGACGAGGGAAAATGTCCCCTAAGGGAATTGGTCACTCACCAACATCCTCGATGAATCTTTCAAGTTAAGGACTCTCACCACTCCCTGAGCAGGAAAGATCACTCATGTCCTCCTTCAGCACGACAGCGCGAGCTACGCTTGCGTGCTTCTCGCCCCCCGGCACGGCCAATCTTCTACACGTGAATTACCGCCTACCAAGGCACAAGCCCAGATCCCAGAGCTCGCGACGTGAGCTGCTCGGCTTCCAACCTGAGAGTGACTCCCCTCTCTAC
>PNEQ01071832.1:0-21343 GCA_003012365.1 Medauroidea extradentata
CCCGATACGATATTATTTATTTCTTAGCGAAATAGACGTTCGCGGATGCCTGTCTTAAAAATAATCACTTTCGGTACATTTTGCTAAACAACAGTTGTTGCCAAATTAACCGAGTCGCGCATAAGCATGTTTTTGTTTTTACGCTTATGTAACTGCATTTGGCGACGTGCTTCAACAACTGCATCACGGGTTGTATTTTTCATAGAGCATGGTACAAATCAGTTTTTTTTTATCGGATGTAGCACATTTTGCCTACATACCAAGTACAGAACAATTGTGTTCATTTTCTGGTAAACGGTGCATTCTAGGCATTTGCGACAAGGGGAACTTTTTTATTCCTTACGGTGTACAGCCCAATAAGACAACATGTAATGTTCCCAAACCGTAACGCCAACGTAATTTTATGCGATATAAGGGAGGCAACCCCTATTATTTTCATAAAAGGGGACGATTAGAAGGCTGAAACTTTTACACGTTTAAGATTCCAATAATACGTAACACCACTCAAAGTACCGTAATTTAACTCCTGACCGTTTTTGATTTTCTGACAAAATACGATTTTCTGACAAAATACGATTTTAAAACTCGATTTTCAAGGGCTTATTCTGCCCTTATAATTCACTTTTTTAAAAAAGTGTCCTACATAATGTTGATTTAATTTTTCATGAGGAATCACCTCCTTGGGTTTGGGCTGTTAATTTCCTTACATCCTGTATAGTGCCTTTAATTTGAGAAAATTTACGTTACACGGTTTTGAAAATAACATTTTATAATTCTGTATTTTAAACTGTATTATTAAATTTTTTTGTATGATTTCATTGTTAATTCTGTAAAATTTCATAGTTTTATTTAATTGAAAGTTTTTTTTTTATTAATTTGTTTAGGTTTAACATTTGTTACGGTTTACCATTTGAGCAATAATAGGTTTTGTTTTATCTATCTAGTCCAGTGATTTTAAAAACATTTTTGGCAAATAGCGGGAAAAAATTATACATAGCTGAATTTTGATACAGACGCACAAAAAGGCATGCTGTAAAACATACTAAAAGTCCCAATTTATACCATGTGAGATGTTATTGCTGTGGGCTTGAGAAGATTTTAAAATATGTTTGTTGATTACATCTCATAATAGGCGGCATTTACGGAAAATATACCCTGAACAAAATATATTGAAAATTTAATTTCGTACAAAAAAAGGTCCTTGTCAATTTTACTGTCGGACTGCTCTTTTTCTTTAAAATTCAGTGACCACTTTGAAGAACTCAACAATAAACACTTATTACCACACCACGACAGAAGTAAAGCGAACGGCTAGTTTTTTCTTTCATGGTATTTCTAGTAGTGTGTGCTATATAGTACATTATATATATATATATGTGTATATATACATATAAGTATATATACACACATACACACACACGCATATATATATATATACACACACACAATTATTAAATTATTGTAAAATGTTTATATTTTATGCATAAATACGTATAGATATATACATTTTCCTAATGTAAGAAAATCAAATTGATTTATTAATTTGCGTAATACTGCGCCAAAGAATGCAACGCAACAATAACTCGATGAAAACTTGAGGACTGCCAATACTTCCGTATGGTCACATTATTCGCCAGTTTATATTGTCTGAAAGAAGTGGGAATTACTGCCCCTGGAAACAGTCAGAAGCATGCTATCCTTCTTCCACGCAAGTGGCCATTTTCCGTATGCAAAATCCTGGCAAATATATTTGCAGAACATGGCAGAGCTAGAAACAAAACTGGATGAAACTGAAAACTCTCAGTTTGTTCTAAGGCAATTTTACTGTGCGATGAAGTGGTCAGGAGATTGGACAAATATGACAACTGAGCAAACGCCCATGAGGACAATGAAGACATCAGGTGGCTTAACTCGTGGAAGGGTATAACGGGCAGTGTCCTTGCAAAATGGATTGGTTGAGGACCCTTTTTCTTGATTATTATAGAGAGCTTGGAATACTTGTGCGGAGAAAACCCTGACAGTTCCGAGGAACATAAGGATTCACAATATTCTCGTGCAAAAAGGGATACAGCAGATGCTGAAAAATTGCATTCTTGGTTTTCTATAAATTCACCTTTCCATGTCACTATAAAATGCATGTGAATCTCAACGTGGATAGTGGGAGATGAGAAAACGAACTGCCATGAGGCATATACAGTCAGCTGCAGAACCTTAAAAAATATTGCTGGGGAAAATTTGTGGCAAAGGTAAATTGTCACGCCGAGATAAGAGTGCGGACTTTATCCATTTAATTTAAATCAAGGATTATTGTGTGACCACCGATCCTCTGCATTTTTTCAACGCATATCTGTTTTGATGAAAACAAGAAGGTTTAAGGTTTTTTTTTTTTTTTAATTTGAGTTGCCTCCTTGTCCTTTAGCTTTGTGTGATGAAAGTGGAATGAGGAAAACAAACGAGGCTGCATTGTACACACTGTTTGACAAGAAGCAAGATAATGCTGTGAAGAGTCCCAAGTCATACTTTGTTGATGAAGGTTGCCTCTTGCATCGTGTTATGTAACCAGCTGGTGGAAACTTACAGAAGTCTACATTTCTTACATCAAGAAACACTTAGGAGAAAATTGTGTGATTGTTTTTTATGGATATTTAGAAAATCACTTCAATACCAAAGAAGTATAACGACCTGGAATGTATTCTAAAAGGTGTACTCTAAACATCGACTTTCACGAGGATATGCATTTGACTGTGGCCCAATAAAACTACTTGTCATACAATCATAATAAAACAAATCTGATCTCTCTCCTCACGGAAATGTTAGTTAAAAATGGAATCAATGTAAAACAAGTATATTGGGATGCAGACATACTTATTATCCAAACGCATTGATTATTCGTCGTTTGAGGAAAAGTGTACTGTGGTTGGAGAGGACATCGAGCTGTTAGTTTTGTCGATAGCATTTGCCCCTGCGACATCAGAAATACTCTTCACGAACTGGGAAGAGGTAAGGTGCAAACCGCACTGTATTCGTCTCATGGTCTAAATAAGAAGTCTATCTTCAAGGCAAGTATTTTACTACTTCATGCCTTGTCAGGCTGTGATTGCACTTCAACTATATTCAATAAAGGAAGATAGCACTAAGCAAATTGGTAGAAAAGAGAGAAGACCTTGCCAATGCAACTCAGACGTTTAAAAATGGAAAATGCTTCACAAAAGGAAATAGCTTATGCTAAAGAAAAAAAAATTATTGGCCTATACAACGCACATTAACAAGCTAAGTCACTAAACAATCAGAATAGGCCTGCATGTTTTAAAATGGATGTTGTAGGTGGAGAAAAAAGATTATCAGCACTGACACACACACACACATACACACACGCGCACACACGCACACACACACACAAGACTCTGCAAAACTTCACAGCTTTAGTGTTTATCATGAAATACAGTTATAGAAAGGGAATAAATAGCTTCCCTAAGACTGGGGCTGACATATAGAACCACGCTTATCACCTACTGCATCAACATTAGGACCAGCAGCACAAAATACTCTTGAGACACAACTTCCTGTGGCTGTCTGAAAGGCTGTGGTAACGCATGTGGGTGTCGTAAAACAGGGTTACGTGTACACATATTTGTGTGCACTGCAGTGGCGTTTCGTGCGACAATGCTAGGAGGTCAGATTGAATGTGAAGATATTGATATTGAGGACACGCAGGAAACAGATGTTCAACACAGTATGTTTGAATCAGCATTAGAGATACTGTGAAGACAGTGGTCAAAGCAACAACGAATGTGATCACGTTAGTGGTAATGTAGTTGACGCTGGTAAAACATTCTCAACTAGCTATAAAAAGAGTACGGCTGCATTATATTGTTGATGTTTGCAATCTGAAATATTATATTGGCAATTATGGATTACGCCTAAGGGGATACCACGTAAAAAAAAACGTGCCGAATGCTTTACCTCTATTGTGGTGTGGAAATATGTCACATTGCCGAGTCCTTCTAAATTTTAAGGAAAAGGAGTGGCCTGACAATAAAATAGACAAGGGCCATTTTTGTAGCAAATTTAATTTTAATTTTTTTTGTTCGGGGTATATTTTCCGTACCTATTATGAGATATAAGCAATAATACTATGTTAAGGTTTTTTCAACGTCACAGCAAGGAAAGCTCACATAATATCGATTAGGACTTCCGTTTGTTAAATAGCATGAATTTATGAGCATCTGTACTTATATTAAGCTATATATAATTTTTCCCATTATTTTACCTAAAATTCCTTTCCCTGTATTTATTTAGAATGGTTGTGGGAATGTTGATGATTGATAGGCAGAATTACACGGCCACATACTGTGGTTTTACATTGGTCTCAGCTGACCTGATAGGTTTAATGGATTGCTGGAGACATTTTGTTACAGTCGCTAGGAACAAAACAACTGTTGTTTCTATTGTTTATTCCTGAACTTATATTTTCATTAATGGAACCTGGGAAATATACAATGGTGTGCGTGGTTACATAGATAGGTGCAGTCACAGAACACTTAGAATACAGAAGTGTAGTAGCAGCAAAGACGGTAAACAGTCACACACACCCGCAGCTAAATGGCAACATGGCTGACATGCCCACTGCCAATCAGAGTAAGACGGCTGTCCTGCTAGCCGGCAACCAGGCCAATAGGAAACATGCAGGAGACAAACATACACGGGGCTGGTATCAACAACCTCGGCCAGCCAATAAGCGGCCAAGTTCGCCCGTATCAATGACTCACCACGTCATTTCACGTCTGATATATCTCCTCATGGGTCGAGATAATGGTATATCGCGAAAATGTTTTGTGCCAAGATAGCCTTGAAAACACTGACACAACGTAGCTGTCTGCAGACCAATACCAGGCATCCAATATTACAATATCGGGATTCTTATTGGCTCAGTCAAATAGGGCAACAGCTCCACGTACAAGCTGAAGCCAGTAATGTTCTGGTAAGCTGGACGTATATTGAAATCCATCAAACAGTCAAATTTTCCCGCGATAAACCATCATCTCTACTCATGGGAAATGTGGGATTAGGTGCAGCAATGGCTAGAGATTTCTTTTTCAAATGTTTATTGTCCTGCATTCACTTAGGCCTAATCCTGTACAACCTGAAAAAAATACTTTTGACCACCCCAACTTAAAACTATTAAAATAATTTACAAATTAAACGAAAAATGTGCGAATTTCAACTCATTGCAGTAGATTTAATTCATTTGGTCGTTGCCACCTACAACAGGTTTGTGCTTGCTACTAAAATTACGTGTGCTAATTAGTGTTTCATTTTACATGGTCTCAGTTGATCCGACAGGTTTGATGATTGGCTGAAGCCATTGTTGTTACAAATGGAGCAGAACTGGTATTGCCAACCCCACAGTATTTCAACGGACAAGAAAGCACTTGACTATAGGACGAATTCCAGGAACTGTAAGACGTGTAAAAGAGTTTCTTAAACGTAGGTGTGAAAATCCGTTGTTGATAATACACACATTCCTTTATAATCGAGTATATTTACTGGGTTTCGACAACAATACAATAGGCTAACATTTTTCAGTAACCGCAAGCGATAATTACCACACTAGTAATAATATTGAACAAGTACTGTTCTCATTGCACGGTTGGCAGCGAATTATTGAATGTAAATTAAAATATATTCTTCTTTATACAGAGCACAACACAAATGAAACGAAAACGAACATATATTTACTATATATTCTAGAACGCTTTTACTTGTGACTTATTTAGGTACCTACTGACAGCGTAATGTGACTTAGTAAGCGGCAACGCTGTGACTTGACGTCATGGAGTAAATTAGGAAGTGAAGAAAGCTCGTGGAATGTCAAGTTGTAGCTTGGTAAGTTTTTTTCTGACGGGTTTCTATCTACCTGCGCTGGAAACTCTTCGCAGCGTGTTGCGATTAATCATTTTTTTGAGGAAACAACTCAACGCGCATTACACGCGTGTGTCTACGAAAAGAACGTACAATTCAAAAAACGCTTCTATAAGTTTAAAAATTAGTATAGCTTAATAGAAATATGATTTTTAGGACCCTCAAAATGGCTAAAAACGGCCTTTTCAGACTGCCGTATTCGAAAAACGCCACGATAGAAGCATGCGTTAGACTTTAACGATAGTTTCCACAAATAAAATGACATGAGCACGGCTTAAAGTCCCATAGGAAAATTATTATAGGTCCTTCACAATAAAGTAAGCACTGCATAAAGTTTTCTTTGGGTAGTTTTGCCGTTATCTTTACTATTTGTAATATGAAAACTTCCATGTTCCAGTGTAATCGTTTCAACACTCCAAGCATATATTGTCCCAACATAACATATTTGTATTAATTGCAAGTGCTACTGAGTGCTCAGTTTTGAGTGAACATGAAGGTCCTCACGCCAGTTGCATGGCAGGCGCGTTGAGGCAATACTGCCTTACATGCGTCAGCTGACGAGATGTTGTGCCTCACACACACTAACGCAGCCTCTCTAGATAGGAACCTTAACTATTGATATGACCGATATATCTCTGCTAATGTCATTCTCAGCTGGGAGTCTCGAGTGTGACATACGCACACACCCACGCTATATGTTTCTGAGTACTAAGATATTTTGCCACACATTCGAGCAATTAGTCCCACGCCTAACTAAATGAGCTATGAAAGCTGATGTGTTTAAATAATGTATACAGGGTGAGTCAGGACCACGGCCTAAGGAGATTGTGGTCAGGAGGAAATGTGTTAATGTTGTGTGGCGATAGCTCGCAAGAAACTATGTTGAGCGTTTGTTTTCTATTTGTCCCTAGAGCGGATATAGTAATGCTACCCTTAAAATACGCTTTCAAACTACATTCTAATTAAAGCTTCAAATACTACTTAATATATTGAATTAATTTAAGTTAAATCTATGATTGGTCCCACAGATTTCTGAACATTAAACATTTTCCGAAGATTAATCCATTTCGGTTTAATATTAATCTTGCTTGATTCAATCGTCCAGGAGTTCAATCAATATTAACGCCCGTTGAAGGCAGTGTTCAAGAATGAATTACATCAGTTGATGTAACGATTATTCGAATAGAAGTATTTGATGGGAGAGTTATTCGATTATCTACATCTAACAATCGTAAGTTATTTATATTCTCTTGATTAATTATATAAGAATTAAATTCTATATCACTGAAGTCTGAATATTCATATTTTCAATATCATTGATGTCCTACTGCTTTAGTTGTTATTATTGGATTATTAATTTCGTCTATCAATTATAATAGGCGTAATGAAGGTGTAGCAATAAATAATAATGTTTTTGCTGGTGTAATAGTTCAAATTAATTCAATTATTTGTCCTTCTAATAAGTTTCGATTAGTATTTTTTTTAATTTTAATATAATTATTGTATATAATACTGTTGTTACAATTATTATTAAAATTAATATGATATGATCGTGGAAGAAGTTTAGTTGTTCTATTAGTGGGGAACTACTATCTTGTATATTAATTCTTGGTCATGTTGTTATTTCTAACAAAAGGATAGCTTTATGTATAGAGCTTAAATATATTGCACTATTCTGCCATATTAGAATTTAATTAAAATTGTTAGTTCTGAATAAGTGTGTTCTGTCGGAGGTAAGTCATGCCCTCACTCAATTGATCTTGTCATATGTGATCTAAAGATAGTTTGTTGTATTGTTGTTAAACTTTCTCATAAAATCATAATAAATATTATTATTTTTAATGTAGAAATTAGTGCTCCTATTGACGAGATGATGAGATAATGTTTCATGATGTAAATATGACTGGGTAATCTGAATAACGACGTGGTATGGCTGCTAAACGAAGGAAATGTTGTGGGAAAAATGGTAAGTTTACCCTAATAAATATAGTAATGAATTGAATTTTTAATCTCAATGGGTTCATAGTTATCCCTGTAAACAACGGGAACCATTGAATGAAATCTGCTATAATTGCAAATACTGCACCTATAGATAGGACATAATGAAAATGGGCTACTACATAATATGTATCATGTAATGTAATATCAATTGATGAATTTGATAATACAATTCCTGTTAAACCCCCTATTGTAAATAAGAATACAAACCCTATTGATCATAAACATGATGGTCTGAATGTTAATTTATATCCATATATTGTTGCTAATCATCTGAAAACCTTAATTCCTGTTGGTACAGCAATAATCATAGTAGCTGAAGTGAAGTAAGCTCGTGTGTCTACATCTATACCTACAGTAAATATGTGGTGAGCTCGAACTACGAAACCTAGTAAACCAATAGCAGCTATAGCGAAAATTATACCTAGATTACCAAATACTTCTTCTTTACCACTTTCGCGTGCAATAATATGAGAAATTATACAAAACCCTGGTAAAATTAAAATATATACTTCTGAAAGTCCAAAAAATCAGAATAAATGTTGGTATAAAATTGGATCTCCACCCCCAGAAGGGTCAAAAATGATGTATTTATATTACGGTCGGTAAGTAACATAGTAATTGCGCCTGCTAATACAGGCAGTGATAGTAAGAATAGGATAGCAGTAATTACTACTGATCATGCAAATAGGGGAATTTGTTCTATCGACATTCCTGGTGATTTTAAATTAATTGTTGTTGAAATAAAGTTCACAGTACCAAGGATGGATGAGATACCTGCTATATGTAATGAAAAAATGGTTAAATCTACAGACATACTTCTATGACCCACTAGACATGCTAGTGGTGGATAAAGGGTTCATCCTATTCCTGATCCCGTATCTACTATACTTCTTATGATGAGAAGTGTTAATGAAGGGGGTAATAATCAAAATCGTATGCTATTTATTCGAGGAAATGCTATATCTGGCGCTCCGATTATAATAGGTAATAATCAATTACCGAAACCCCCAATTATAATTCGTATTACCATAAAGAAAATTATAACGAAAGCGTGGGCGGTAACAATAGTATTATAAATTTGTTCATTACCAATAATTGATCCTGGTCTTCCTAATTCTATACGAATTAATATGCTTATTGATAGACCAATTATTCCTGATCATATTCCTAGAATAAAATACAAAGTTCCAATATCTTTATGGTTTGTTGAGAACAATCATCGTTTCATTAGTAAAGTGGCTGAGACTTATAGGCAATAAATTATAAATGTATTAACAGATTTTAATCTCTTTACTAGGCTTTATATTCTATGTTATTATTTTTAATTGCAAATTTAAAGGTGTACTATATGCTAAGGCTTAAAGATACATACTTTATTTATAACTTTGAAGATTATTAGTTTATTTAACTTAAATCCTTAACATAATCTAATTATAATTGTAATTATTGTCAAACCTATAATATATATCATATTTATAGTTAAATTTAATTTATTTATTGGATTTTTCTTAAAATTTCATTTTGGTTCTATATTTGACACTATTATTGATGAGAATATAATTCGTAAGTAGTAATAAATTGTAATTAAAGTTAATATAACTAATGTTCTTATTAACATTAACTCTAATAAAGATATAGATGCCTGAATTACAACTCATTTCGGTATAAAACCCAACATTGGGGGTAAACCTCTAATGGATAATATATTTAATATTAATATTAGTTTTATCGGAGTTTTTCGTTTATTGACATTATTTGATTAATATGATATTTTTTGTAGAAATTTATTGTTATTGTAAATGCTGTAGTTATAATTATATAGAAATAAAATATAGAGTTCACATATTTTCTCTAATAATTGTCTTAGCTATTATTCATCCTTTGTTTCTAATAGATGAATATGCTATTAATTTCGTAAGGATGTTTGATTTAAACCTCCAACTGCTCCAGTTGTGATTGATAAAATTATTGCTATAATTGTAATAATATTAATTTTAATAATAATTGAAATTATTATTAATGGTGTGATTTTTGTCATGTTATTAAAATTAAACAATTAATTCAGTATATACCTTCTATTATTTTAGGTATTCAAAAAAGGAATGGTGATACCGCACTTTTTATTATCAATGATCTTATTAACAAATATTCTCCTGTTGTTCTTATATTAAATTAATTATATTGTTGTTAATTATTAGTATGATAATTGATATTGTTATTAATATTGATGCAATAGTTTGTACGAGAAAGTATCTTAATGATGCTTCTTTTGAATTTAGTTTTATTTTTGGTTAATAATATTAATGGAATAAATGATATTATATTAATTTCTATTCCTATTCATGCTATAAACCAGGAATTGGATGAAACTGACAAAATTACTCTTATTATCAGTATTATTATGAATAGCAGGTTATTTGATTTGTTAATGATTAGAAAAAGGAATATTTCCATTGATGAGGTATGAACCCATTAGCTTTATATAAGCTTATTTTTCTATACTTTGTTGTATGTTGCATAAAATTTTTGATACTTTTAGTAATAGTTTAATTCTATTAAGTATAATTGAAGTAATAATGTTATTACATTTTTTATTACATCACAATAATATTTTAATCAAGCATTCCATTAATTATTTTGTTTGTTCACCAATTAGACTTTAATTTAAACATCTATAAAATGGTCAGTTACATTTTGATTTCATACTCGTTTAATTTGATTTAATTATTTTGTTTCTTTACCAACCACATCGTTTAATTTGACCAATTTATGGATAGTTACAGTTTAATCTTTCATACTCGTTTAATTTGATTTAATTATTTTGGTTTTTCACCAATTAGACTTTAATTTAACGATCAATAAATTGATCAGTTACATTTTGATTTTATACTCGCTTAATTTGATTTAATTATTGTTGGTTTTTAACCAATTAAATCGTTTAATTTGACCAATTTATGTATAGTTACGGTTTAATCTTTTATACTCGTTTAATTTGATTTAATTATTTTGGTTTTTCACCAATTAAATCGTTTAATTTGACCAATTTATAGATAGTTACAGTTTAATCTTTTATACTCGTTTAATTTCATTTAATTATTTTAGTTTTTCACCAATTAGATTTTAATTTAACCATTTATAAATTGGTCAGTTATATTTTGATTTTATACTCGAATAACTTGATATAATTATTTTGGTTTTTCACCAATTAGACTGTTTAATTTAACTAATTATGAATTAGTTAGTAACAGTTTGAGCTTTTATACTTGTTTAATTTGATTTAATTATTTTGGTTTTTCACCAATTAAATCAATTGTTTATATTAGATTAGTGGATAAGACTAAACTAATTTCTATGGTAATTTCACAGTAAAATTTGATTTTGTGAAGTTACATAATATTATCTTAATATTGAAGTATAGACCACAGAACCAAGAAATAGGTAATTGGCAAGAAAGCAAAAAATTGGCAAAAGTTTTCAAAATAGGGTTTTAGAAAGAGGATATTAGGAAAAACCTAAAATTATACATTTTTTTCTAAGGAAAAATAATACAAACACCCAGCGATTTATAATAAATAATATATATATATATATATATATATATATGTATACGTAACCTAAATAAATATAATAACCTCTGATTAAGAGAGAAATAGATATTATATAATAAGATAAAAACAAGTCATATTTATTCTACATATTATTAATTACAATTAATGTTTATTAATTATTCTTTATTTATTTAATATAACATTAAATATATCATATATATTATAATAAATATTTTGTATTAATATACTAATCTATTTTGTAATAATATATTAAACAGAGTATAGATATAGAATATAAAATTTTATATTCAAAACACCCCACTTTTTCAATTAAAAAGTGAAAAAAAATTGAAAAATTAGGGAATTATTTAATGATATCACTTAATAATACCAATCTAATTATTTACTATAGGTGCTTATTTAAATTAGAATTTGATTTAAATTAAATTATTAATAAGGTAATAACATTATTATTAAATAGGTTAAGTTATTTATTTATTAAGTTATTATATGTACTGAGGTTTATTTTTTAATGTTATAATATTGATGTATAAGATCAATATTAAGTTGTATTATCATGTATTCACCATTCTGTGATTAGTTTCGCCTTCTCTTAAAGAAGGAAATAGGTTGAACATAGGGAGGAATCACTAAAAATAATACACACAGTATTTTGATGATGTGTAGTTTTATTTTTTATTACCTTTAAAATGAAACTGCACCATTAAATTAGATCTAGTTACTTTAATATTATTTTATTAATAAAGTTGGATTCTGGCTTAATTATTAAGTTTTAAATATATTATACATGTGAGTTTTTGCATATGATGTTTAATTAATTTTTTTTGCAGTATTTAATATAAAAAATTAAGTTTTTTTTAGATTTAGAAATTTTATTTATTATTGTGAATTTTGTGCCAGCATACGCCGTTATACAATAGATGATATTTAATATTTTTGGTTAAAAGTAGTAAAATTGTTGTTTGAAGTTCATTGTTATTTTTTAAGGTGAAATTTAAATTTAAATTATCTTTCATTTGATTTTTGCTAGATATAATATTTAAACTAGGATTAGATACCCTGTTATTTTATAACTGGATTTGTTTGTATGGACATACTCCATTGCGAAATAAATGACTGTCACAAGAAAAATAAAAGTAAAAATAAGACAAGAAAACATAAATAAGCAGAGTATGCTTTAGTCATCAGGATACATACACATGATGACTAAAGCATACTCTGCTTATTTATGTTTTCTTGTCTTATTTTTACTTTTGGTTTCCTTGTGACAGTCATTTATTTCGCAATGGAGTATGTCCATACAAACAAATCCAGTCATGCATTCCCATTGCACAGTTCTTTCAAAGATCATGTTATTTTATATGTAAATTTTTACCAGGGTAATAATAGTTATTTTCTTTAAACCTAAAGAATTTGGCGGTGTTTTCGTCTATTCAGAGAAATCTGTCCCGTTATCGATAGTCCGCGTTTTATATTACTTTATTTTGTTTTTAGTATGTATACCGCCGTTATAAGTTTATTTTATTAGAAATTGTAATTTACTTAATATAATATTTTATTATATTTCAGGTCAAGGTGCAGCTTATGGTATAGAGGAGGTGGATTACACTTTTTATTGAATAAACTAATGTGTTTATTTAAAATTTCACTGAAGGTGGATTTAATAGTAATATTTTAAATATTGATTATTTGATTATAGCTCTAAAACAAGCACATATCGCCTGTCACTCTCAATTTAATTGAGATAAGTCGTAACAAAGTAGGTGTACTGGAAAGTGTACCTAGTATTTATCAAGATTTAGTTTATGCAAAACATCTTATTTAAATTAAGGATATTTTAATTCGTTTTTATATATCTTGATTATTGTTTGTTTACTAAATTTTTTTGATTATTTTTAATTTGATTTAAATTAGATGATTTTATTTTTAGTATTCATTAGAAATATTTTTTTTGTTATAGTTTATTTGTACTGTTAGGGGTTATTATTTTATATATTTTAAGTAGAATTATTTTGTACCTTTTGTATCACAGTAAATTTAAATTATTTATTTATTTATTTATTTATCTCTAATTGGTTGGATCTAATTAATTTTGTTTATTATAGCTGTATATCTATATAATAAAATTGATTATGTCTGAAATGTTATTCGTTAATCAAGATATCTAGTTTTCTAATAATTAAATTTAATTTAGCTTTATTAATTTCAAATAATATATTTTATATTTTATTGAAGTAATAATTCGGGGGATTAGCTCTTAATCAATTTATTATAATTATTTTTATTAATGAAATATAGGTTTTGTAATGTCCATTATTATTTAGTATTTTATAATTTATTATTTTTAATTTTTGATTTTTGTTTATTTAATTATTTATTGGAAAAAATTTAATTTTTTAATATTTATTAATAATGATTTTATTAGTATATTTTTTTATTTAGTTTTGTTTTTGTTACATTATTATAAGGAACTAGACAAAAAATTATTTATTCGCCTGTTTATCAAAACATATTTTCTTGTTTTTATTTGAAATTTGACCTGCCCAATGATTATTTTAATGGCCGCGGTATTTTGACCGTCCAAAGGTAGCATAATCATTAGTCTATTAACTGTGGACTTGTATGAATAGTTGGACGAAATATTGACTGTCTCGTATTTATTATTAGAATTTAAATTTTAAGTTAAAATGCTTAAATTTTTTTATTGGACGAGATGACCCTATAGATCTTTATTTATTTTATTTTATTAATTTTTGGTTTATTTTATTTATTAATTTTATTTTTTATTTTGTTGGGGTGACATAAGGATATAGATAACTCCTTATTTTTTAATTCATTTGTTTACGTATATTTGACCTTTTACTATTGTTATAAGATTTAGATACCTTAGGGATAGCAGCGTAATTCTTTTTGAGAGTTCATATCAACAAAGGAGACTGCGACCTCGATGTTGGATTAAGATTATGATTAGGTGTAGGTGTTTAATTGTTAGGTCTGTTCGACCTTTAAAATCTTACATGATCTGAGTTCAAACCAGCGTGAGCCAGGTTAGTTTATATCCATAATTTTATGTTTTATATTAGTACGAAAGGACCATATAATTTAAATATTTAATTTTTATTTATTTATTTTACTATCTTGGCAGAATTAAGTGCATTAAATTTAGAATTTAATTATGTTGTGTTATACAGTACTTAGTATTGATATTTATTGATTTGGTTTTATCTATTTTTTCTTATCTTATTTTCATTATTTTTGTTTTAGTTGGAGTTGCTTTTTTTTACGTTATTTGAACGAAAGGTGTTAGGTTATATTCAAATTCGTAAGGGCCCTAATAAGGTTAGTTTTATGGGAACTATACAACCTATCTCTGATGCTATTAAGTTATTTAGTATGGAGCATTTTTTACCTATAGTTTCTAATTTTATTACTTACTATTTTTCTCCTATTTTTAAATTTATTTCTGTCATTGTTAGTATGGATTGTTATTCCTTATTTTAGTAATATATTGATGTATAAATCAGGTATAATATTTTTTAGCTGACACCAATCGTACTCCTTTTGATTTTGCTGAAGGTAAATTTGAATTGATATCAGGTTTTAATGTTGAATATAGAAGAGGTGGTTTTGTATTGATTTTTTAGGTGAATATTCTATTATTTTATTTGTAAGAATATTTTCATGTATTTTATTTTTTTGTTGTGATTTATTTTATATTTTTTTATTTAAAGATAGTTTTTATTTCTTTTATTTTTATATGAATTCGAGGTACTTTACCTCGGTTTCGTTATGATAAACTTGTGTATTTATCTTGGAAATGTTATTTACCTCTTTCTTTGAATTATTTACTTTTTTATTGGATTTAAGTTATTTATTAATTCTATATTTATATACTGAATCTCTGAACAGTGCCTAAGAAACAATTTTTCTTCATTCTTAGTAATTTATTAATTTAATAGCATCAACCCATCATTGCTTCGTAAATGCCAGATATTGACACTATTGCATAAAAAAACTAAAACATCCCAGGTGTAATATATGTTACATATGGCTTCTATTTTGGTGTAATTTAAATTAATGTTGATCGCTGCACCTTTTAATCTGAATAAAACCAACATACATTTGCTAATTTTTCTGGTTAACTGGATTTCCTTTTGAAAATAAGTGCTTTGTTTTCCTTACAACGTGAAAAACCCCGATCTGCAAATGCTTTTACCCACACTCCACAATGCAGACGCTCAAGCAGTGTAGCCAATCTTTAAATGGTTTCCCTTAAAATTATTTTGAAAAACTCCCAAAATCACGAAAAAAAAACACGTTAATAAAACATATATCTGTACAGTTACTGTGATGTTTCACATTTGTCTTGCCAAATGCAATTCACTAATACAAATTTAAGTAAGTAGGGCAAAACTCGCATGAAGGAAAATTAATTTATAACAGTTTCACTGATTATATTTTACATCACTGAAGGTATTTTTACGTCAGGCTGTAACAGAAAATTTTATTCATGTGAAAATTTAATGAGGAAAGCTCAACTATTTACAGTAAATATATATTACTATAAAATATGCATCTTCAACCAGATATTGCAAGTCGTAGCCGAGGTATATCGAGATGTGGATGAAAGTCAAAATTGATGTTCGTTGTCGTTCACTATATGCAATCTAGCCAGGACAAGAAATTTTCCAAAGCTAGATTTTGCGAAGTAGGAATAAAGACTGTGCTACAATCTAATAACCATAGCAATAACAGCAAGAGCTGACTCTTATCTGATATGGTGCGCGCTAATGTTGTGTCTAACCAAAGCTAGAACCATATATGTATTGCAGTCACAGAGGCAGATGAACTATCAACTTTCTTACGTGAGTAGCTATGTGCAGCCAATCACAATTCTCGTTCATTCGCATTTGCATTATACTTTCGTTCATAGATACACGTATAACGAGAAAATGAGAAACCATAAAAGATTATTTAGAGAAAATGTTAAATAAGATAAAAATACAAATGAAAGTTATATATGTGCTAATTTAACAGACTTGTTTAAAAAATATGTATTTTAAAAATAATTCGTCGGACAGTAAAAACTCAGAGAAGTGTAAAGATCTGTTTTTTTATGTGGATTGTAGCAAGATAGGTTAACGTCTTTGGAAATTGTACTTGGTATGGTGGCGGTTATAAACATTTCGAGAGTAGCTCGGCCTAAAGTTGTCAATTTATTCGCTGTGGAATAACACATTCTTGAACTTCCATAGCCAAATAATAAATAATACTAATTTTAACAGCACCTAAAAAAACCTGAACATTTCTTCCTCTACATACAGTTACTATAGCCCACTTATTCCTCCGCTTAATGTAGGGGGAAAACCTTCAGGTTGGCAAAACTGCACTGAAGTTCAAATTTCCACCGATAGATGTAATGAGTTAGCTTCACGTGAGAAATCGTTTGTTGTAATGTTATTCTTTCTTTTTGCGATAAACATGGTATCTAATAACACATGCAAAAATATTACAAAGGACTACTTATGAATACCATTACCAAATGATGTGAAGCTATTTTTATTTTGAGAATTGTTACGTTTTACGATCGCCAGCTTTTGTATTTGGATTTGAATTTTGCTACGAAACCGCAAAAATGTTCTGTTTCACACATTAAGAAAGTATTTTATTTGTCATCGCTATCAATAGAATCGAGCGGAACTTGGATTCTTGACTAACGTAGTTTTGTGTTCAGCATTCGAAAATGACGTGCTCGCATTTACGTGATTCGTGACGTCAGTAGTGAGTGTCGTATAGCTCAGAGACGATGCACAGTTTGTTATATAGACGCTAACTCGCAGGTATTTATGATAACTAAGAGTAATATTGAGCATAGCTATAATTCAACACACGTGTATTACGAGTAGAGCGGAAATAGCCAGCCTCGTGACCTGCACGTCGCGGTAAGTAATGTTCCTGATATGTCAGTCAAGGTTATCTGTATGTACATCTGCAACAATGGAAAGTTGTGCGAATAGTTTATATCTGCAGAGTAGCCTAAGTGGCGTGTTGCGAGCGTCAGAGGCATGGCATCTCACGGTGACTCAAGCATATCTGGTATCACATTATCTGCACACACACTCCACTTCTCAACTCATATTATAAGACTTGACGTTTTTCCAGGAAGTTTGAAGAGGGGCGAGGAGGGAGACTGACCAGATACCCTGAGTCACAGCTGGTAATATTTGTAAACGTTAGTCGTGACGTCACTGCTCCGGGTATGTTCCCTGTATGCACCACAACAGTACAGTATAATATTCCTTCGGATGATTTCAGTTTCTCAATTTTCTTAAATATGAATTAATGGTTTGGCATGTTACAATACATGAACATTGTATATGTATATGTAAATAAAATCACGTAGTATTGTTTGTTTGCTTACAGCGGAAATATAGAAACTGACTGACAACAGAAATAAAGAAGGGCTTATTTGAGTGCTCATTTTATTCCGAACCACCTAGTAATAAGTTTTCTAATAATTTCTCTTTAAAACTTATGGTCAGTTTACGATTGAGATATTGAAGACTTAAAAATACTTGTAATTGATGCCCTGTAAACACACGGTTTCAGAACTGTACTAATCAAAAGTATTCGATAAAACTGGACGTTGATATTTTATCTGCGATTACAGCAGGCGTCCTTGGATTGAAAAACTCCCAGTCTGTTGTAAAATAGACTGTCGACTGTCTTCGCGGTAATACCTATACATTGCTACAGGTGAAATAAGGCAAGACGAATTTCATACCCATTATACATGTCTGCGCCTTAGAACTGACACCAAATTAAACTGAAAAATATTCATTCACAGAGCTGAACAAATGTCATCAGCTTTTATAATTTAATGCCTTAAATACGTAGTAGATAGTAATTTATTGGATATAATTTTCTTTAATGATTTCATTTTTAATGCCTTAGGCCTGTGTGTTTAAAGTTAGGGGATTAGGTATCTCCCCAGCAGTGGCTATGCATTAAGGCTTTTGAGAGCCTATTTATATAAAAAAAAATTTAAAAACTCTGTAGCTAACAATGTCATCCATAACCATAACACAAAACAATTGTACAAAATATAGTGAACTACTACACAGAAATACAACAAAGTTAATTAAAATGAATGGCATAGAAGAGGCCTTAATTCGTGTAACTTTTTACTCAACTATCAGCAATGTGAGTAACGTTGAGTTAGTAAAGAAAAATATGTGTGTGTTAGCCATATTTTTATAGAAATTTGAATTGCATAATCTCTTTCAAAATTTTAACTAAGAGGAAAATTTTAAGAACATTGTTTTTATAGTATACATTAGATATATCAACTCTAAAATATCTGTGAGAAAAAAACCTTCACATAACTGCCCTGCTGCAGTATTTGTGCATTTATACTGGCTCGGATATAGGTATTTACTGCATTGTCTATTATAAGATAAAAATTGTAATAATAAAAATGATAGAATATTAGCGTGTTGTATGAATGTACGTATGAGTGCTAATATTGATGTATGTTATAATAGTGTATGTCATGATATGTGTAACTGAAGTGTGAGGCTACAGCACTTATAAACTGAACTGTGTTTGTCGTCGTACGACAACAGCGAATGTTTCCAGGTCGCAGAAAACACAACAAACATTATTGGCTGATATCAACAAACATATAACAAACATAGCAACATTCACATACAACGGTGATGGTGAACTTGTATACAGCAGTTCAGTTTTATCATACACACATTCCAAGTATCGTGCTACACTAATGTTGGTACTTGGTTTGGTATCCCCTAACTATCTTAGGGGCTCTACATTATTTAGGTTCATATGGGAATTACCAGAAATGTAAACTAACATCAAATAAAATAAAACACGAAACTACGACAACTACTAAATAGTGTACTTTCCTCAACACAATTGCAAATAACTCCCTCCCCCACCCTGCGGTAAAAAAATAATAAAATCGGTCAAATAGATATGCTAATGTGATATAATATCTTAAACAATTCATACCATGCTTACCTTCTAACATGATGGACCTACAATTTTGGAATAGTTAAATCAATGCTTCGGTAGTAAATTGTGAAAAATTTAATTACCTAAAATCGGTCCAATTGCTCTCGAAACACATGTAAGTTATTAAAAATTATGTATTAATACACATGTAAGTGTTTAAAAATTATGTATTCACATCTTGAAATTTTCTAAATTAGGATACGAACGTTACCAACAAATATCACGTAACCTTAATACAAATAAACCGAATTTGATGAAATTAATGAAAATTGTACCGTAGATTCCTTGTGTAATCAAGGAAGACCAAAATGCCACCCTTTTAAAAATTAATTGCGGTATGATGAAAATAAACGAAACTCAAGTCGCTGTACTAAGTAAACCGTGGTAATTAAATTAGGATGTATCACATGTATGTGATTAAGAAATGTTCAAATGGCCGCCATTTTAATAATAAAAACTCTATATTAATAAAATACAGAAAAGTCGTCACTTTCTACAAAGTACTTGCTAAATGTGCACCGAGTTAGATAACATTATGAAAAACCTAGATCCAAGATATCTCGTAAGATAAAAAACAAAATTAAAATCGCCATCACTTAAAATTTAAACTATTATGTGAACAAAATAAAGTCAAGTCACTTCACTAATGTCTGTGTGTAGACCCGTGGCCTGCAGGGTTTGATACAATTTTGAAGGGGGAAAAAGATGTGTAAGGTATATCGTGTGATAAAAAATGTTCATATGGTCACCATTTTGAAAATAAGAACACAGCATATTGAAAAACACCAAAAGTCACGCCATAAAACTAAGCAATTTATTTGTGGCGAATTTCATGACATTCTGGAAAATAGTTCTTCGGAATTTTTGTGTGCTCGAAAAATGTTAAAGTAACTGCCATTATGAAAACACGAACAAGTCAAGTCCGCTAACTAGGCCTAAGTTTTATGTGAGCATAAATTTTGACTGAACTTGACCCACGGGTTGGAAAGTTTTTAGGGACACACACGCACATACCAATCCACAGTGGTGCAGACTTCCTGACGGAATATGGGCGGGGGTGGGGGGAAGGTAGTTTTGCCAACCAAAAATTGACCAAGGAGGAACAAAGTCCCATTTCACTTCCCCCCCCCCCTCCCCAACGCTTCCCAATGCTCATTTAGACACGAAAAGTGCTTACACAGCGCCATTTTTTCTAATTCACATCCAATTTTTACGGGGGCGAGCCCTTGACTGCCCCCCCCCCCCCCAACCTTCGTAAGGGTAGTCAGGATTATTTCCCCTCCAATATTCCACTGAAGTGGGCACACTACGCTACCTATACGTCATATAGACACCCAAACAAATACAAACATACACACGAACACATGCAGAAAGGTCATCTCATAAGCTTACTTTTATATTAGGAAATAGGCTAAATAGTAGGTGTCGACGAACAAGTGCAAATATCTCTCAATGCATACGCAACGGCAATCTGGTTGACGAAGTAGTTTGACGCGCCGCCACAGAGCGTAGCACCCTCTCAACTCAGTGACGATCGTTGCTTCATGTTTACCTCGCTAGATGTCGTGGCAGTCGTCGCCTCGCCTGCGATACGCTTCACGCTCTGAGCGCACGGCTCTGTTAAGAGTGGTTTATAGGAAGGCGGCTACTGAGAATTCGGCGCAAGCTGCACAAAATACGTCTAGCCTGGGCGGAGTTTATCTTGGGGGGAGTGGTCGACTGGAGCGCGTAGTGCCGAAAAGATGCCTGTGGAGGGGATGGGCTTGGCTTACCCTCCCTCACTCCTTGGTCATTATCTTCTGAAGACGGCACGGGTC
>PNEQ01071834.1:0-21341 GCA_003012365.1 Medauroidea extradentata
TTTATGTTAACTGGTTTTCAAGTTTTGTATGAAGTAAAAATACGCAAATTTTGACTTTGAAGTGCCATTACGGGAAAACTAGATGAGCTAATTTTTTTCCGTTAGAGGTATATGTACTCTCAAGTAATGTGTACAAAACTAACACTATTTCATACAAATATAAAATTATGTTTTTTCCCCACTTGAACAACCTTAAACTTACTTCGTCAAGTATAAATACCCGTTAATCACATACGTGTTGTGTAGTGTCGAACTAGCCTTGTTCTGATTGGCACAGTCAAATGAGTGACGCCTCTACACAAAGATATGCTGCCAATAACCACGAAGTATAGCACGACATGTGCACATTTTACACTGAAACAAAGTGGTGCCTAAATATTTTCGGGAAAAACAGGTATTCCTACCTATCGACTATAATTGTGTTCCAAGGCATGGGGCGCTATCAGGGCCGGTCCTAGGTGTAAGCGACGTACGCGGTCGTGTAGGGCGCCGGACAAAGTGGGGCGCCGCAGCCACAGACTCGACCGTTATACACCCACAAGCCGCAATAATTGTTTCAGTAACGTCATTCCCGAACTAGTGCGACGACGGATTAGTAGCAACCAGTCGCGTAGGTTACTTTTGAAAATAAGCAATACACTGTAAATAGATATGGTGTAGTTAAACGTTTCCGGTTGGTATCATTAAAATTTATGTAAACAAAATTATGTCGAATAGTAAAAAACCACTGGGTCATTTAATCCCAAAAGGAAACTACAGCATGCGAAAGAAGATGAAAAGCAATCGAAAGCTTTACAGAGTTATTTTTCACATTCAACTTCCTTTTCCTCAGCGAATTTGGACACAGCTGAAAATCAGACCCATGTTGAAGAGCTGTCAATGTCAGAAACTGTTATAAGACAAGAACCTTCAACAAGTCAACCGATCGTTGAATTGGTAAGTTGATTTTATTTGTATCCCTGTTAATTGATACGATACAGAGCGAGGTTAACTAATTAATGGTTTCTACCTCTGCAGCACAGTCGGTTGTGTTCTGGTTTATGGTGTTAAATGTTTTCGAGTTGACTGGGTGTCTATTTCAATTTGTGTTTGGTTTAGTTTGAATGTGTCTCAGAATGAGTTTCATAATTTGTCACAACAATGTAGTGCAGTAGACTGTTTTAGCATTATTCAAGAAATCCTTTTCAAGTTCAACTCACAGATAGAGTACTTTGTTGAAACACATATCAACTCATACAGCAAAACCTCTCTGCAGTACTCGGTGGGAGAGTAGGATTGAGACATTGTTGCCTCTAAGATACCATATTGAGGAAATATACGACGCAGTGTATGAAGCCTCTTTAAGACCATAAACTTGATGCATATGGAAGAAACCCTGCTTTAAGAATCGCAAAATAAATTGCAGAGTTTCAAGTTTCTGTGTTGTTTAGTAACTTGGCATGAAATCCTAGTAATATAAACATGTGACTAATGTCTTTCAAAAGGTCACAACAGATCTGCAAAGCTCAATGGATCTCGTCAAAAGTGTGCAGAGATTTCTAGAACAAATGAGATATGATAAAGGCTTCAATAACGTCGTCACAAATGCAAAAGAACTGGCAGAAAAACTTAGTGCTGCCGCTGACTTTGAAAAAGAAATCCAAGTCCGGCCAAGTCAAACAAAGAAGCAGTTTTCCTACGAGAATGAAGACGAACCTCTGTTAATGCTCGGACGACATCGTTCAGAGTTAATTTCTTCTTTGTCGTGCTTGACACAGCAATATCCTTGCTTAAAGAGAGGTTTCAACTCATGGAAAATCACATTAACAGTTTTAAATTCCTGTATGATATTGGAAATCTGCAGGCATAGGATGGAAAGGGTTGAAGGATGCTTGTACGCATCTTCAAAGTGTTCTAAGCGATGAAGAAGAATGTGATATAAACGGAGTTGAACTGTTTGACGATCTGCAAATTTTGGCACCGATGGTGATTTCTGAAAGATCTCCAGTTAAAGCCTTGTCATTCATAACCAAAAATGGTTATACGGACACTTTCACAAACGTTTTTGTTGCGTTGAGAATTCTACTGACACTCCCAGTTTCAGTGGCCAGCGAGGAAAAAAGTTCTTCCAAGATGAAACTGATAAAAACTTATTTGCGATCAACTTTGTCTCAAAAGCATTTGGGTGGGCTAGCAACAATTGCCATTGAAAATGACTTGCTTAATGAGATGGACACCGGTTTCACACTCAAGGAATTCGCAAAAATGGAAGCCACAAAAAACCTCTTTTTAATCATATGTGTTTTTTAATAGTTGTCTTACTTTCTTGTTAAGTGATTGTATTTGTATTTATTTACATTCCATTATTTTTAATATAGATAAGCATGTATTTAGATTTATGTAGGCCCATATTAATGAAAGTTTGTAAACTATTAAATCAAGTAGCATTTCTTTTTAAAAATTAGTGTATGTATATATAAATTGACTGATTACTATAACACTGTCATGTAAGCTAAAATACACCAAAAACTCAATTTATGTTTCTGAACACTTCTTTTTAATTTTACCACAGGGGAAAAAAGAGGGCGCCAAAGTATTGTTTGCTTACACTTGTGAAATATCTAGGACCGGCCCTGGGCGCTATCATCATATTACAATGCACAGGGAGCTATAATTGTGTTCTAAGGCACATGGTTCTATCGCTGTGTTCCAAGGCACAGGGCACAATTCTAAGGCATGGGGGGCTATCGTTGTGTTCCACGGCATGGGGCGCTATTGTTGTGTTCTAAGGCATGGGCGCTGAGCAATGACTACACAACGCTGGGGTCTGTGTGGAGCCATTATTCTTACAGGAACACGAGTGCTATTCTGCCAGTAGCGTACACGAGGCAAGGAACGATTTATCCAGTAATACACCTCGGTCTTCAGAACATATGGGTATTACCGTCAGGCACGTTTGTTCCATCTGCGTAGCTAATATTGCATGCCTTGGAACATGACCACGATACGCCACTCTTAAGGGCCCTGAATGCAAAAATATTTCAGGAGAGTAATAAAAGAATCAGAAGAGGTAATGAAGTCATTCAATATCTTATATGGAGGACAAGTTTCCTATCGTATGTATTTCTCTCTTGTTGATCACAAAACGTTAGTATAATATTAATAAAAATTTGCTTGCTTTTTGAACTTCAAAGTTATTTATTTATTTTTCAAATATTGGTTTCGGTTTATACAAATTTGTCAGTAAATATTTTAGATATTATTTATTTTTTTTTCTAAAATCTGTAAGTAAAACTATCCCAGCATATTTTATATTTATAAATTATTATTTTATAAACTACACAGTAAAACAACAATTTCTAAAATGCTAACAAGAATCATTTTCAAACGCCCTTACAGTAGTGTTCCAAACCCTGGCTTTTTATGACATGAATTATCCATAGGACGTTTGGAACATGGGAAGTGTGACCAGACAAACGCTAGGACACAGATTTTATACGAGGAAAAATAGCAGTATTATTAAGTTCGCAGTCTTTTGTGGCCTTTATCTATAAGTTTTAGGCTTCTGGGCTGTAACCGTATCATAGCCGCATTTCTCCCCGACATTTCGGTAGGCATTGCAGCCTCCATGTTCAGGTAACAGCAGTAACTGCAAGGAGTGCAGTAACTGCTGGTATAACTTCACCTCTGGTGGCTGCAATGTCTACCGAAACGTCTGGAAGATAGCGACAACAGCGGCTACAAACTAAAAACTAGAACCGATACCAGTATTGCCTGAGGGGAAAAAACAATGGTTTTGAAACGCTTGGTTGTCAACGAGGCAATTATAAGCTAAACGTCATTAGTTAAACGTCTTTCTGGCTACTTTCCTGCTACAGTGAAACAGTGTTTTATTTATATGTAACAAATTGTTTACCTTCTGTGCACTTTCTCACTTGCTGTCAACATCTTTTCTACGCAGTGATGTGAGAGTTTGTATACTTTTATTTGTAACAGGTCTAAAAAGATTTTACGAAAATTAAATTTTAAGAATGACATAGCAATCTCCCTGTCACTTTACGAGAAAGTTTAGTCAAATTCTGAATCATTTGTTTTGTTGCGATAAGTTATGACAGTTTTGAAGGCAAACAGCGTTTCGCTGTGAGAACACTGCAGTTATTCACTGTGAGTAGGCAGGAATTTATTATGAGGAGCGCTTTTCTTCGCCTATGAAGTTTATATTTTAATGTTTATATTGTAACTAAAATGTCAAAGAAGTTCAGATCAAGCAGGTCGTGTGTTAAAAAAACATATTATTATGTGATTAATAATTATTGTTTTTAACATCATTGAACAAATTATTTGAGAAATAATACATTAGGATACAAGAGTTTTTTTTTTTTTTTTAATTTATACAGTTTGTGCCGCGTCATATGTCGCCACCGCAATTAATAATGTTAATAGCGACCAAGAGATACTCAGTTTCCATATATTCCAGATGTAATCATAAATATGTCATGCGACCATTCTTTCCTCTCGCCATTATGTAAGGATGACGATGAAATAACTTTCGTCAAGTATTTATCTGCGTACTAGATTTTATAGAGAAAAACATAAATTTATGTACTTTGTCTCTGTAGAAACTAACTAGCAGGTGCACATGGCTAACTTCCGGGCCTTCTCATACCCACCCAAGCTCAAGTTCCCCCCTCCCCACCCCAACTACCTAATGCACTATTTTATTTTGCAAAAATAACCTAGGTATATAGGAAGGGATACAACCTACCACCCAATAAACTTCCCTCCTGTCATCGCGATTGTTTGAAGAAGACTGGTGCATGCCAAGTACTTTGTATTTAAAGTTCATTCAAGGTATCATTAAGTTTTAAGGTGAAAAACACGTATTTTGTAATTTCCAAAAAGCAATATTTTTTACAAATAAAGTTCTCTAGAACACACTTTTTTTTAATGTAACTTCGAAAAGGAAACTATTAAAATTAATGCAGTTCTTTCTGATGATAAATGAGATGCTGGATATACGGATAGATCTTGATACACGAAATAAAATTTTCAATGACTTTCCCGTGGATATTACAAGATAACTATAACATAATTTTGTCACTAAAACGAAAAATTGCCTCACGTATTATCGTTACATTCTTGACAGCTACTGGTAGGTAAACTCAGTAATATAAGCACCTGAATTCGTTAAGCAAAGTCTTAATTTAATTCTCCATCTCAATGATTATGATGTGACTTAAAATATATATTGTGTAGCTGGTATTCTGAAAATGTGCGTAACTCTCTAATATCGTCCAGAATGCCTCGTGAATACAGTTGCAACTACCAGTTTTGTTGACAGGACAAGGACTGGTCCTAGAAAAGGAGGGGGGGATGACTTTAGAAGTAAAAATATCCACACCAGAAACAAAACAAGAAGTTACCAGCATAACTGATAAGAATACCTTCTTCAATATGGGTGCAAATTAACTCTGAAAGTTAAAACCGTTTACGTACAATTGGGAATATTAAATAATAATATGATTTCAGACATATGCTAAAGGAAATATACAAAAACATAAGTCAGCTTACTAAGCAATATACACGTAACCAGTTTGATTAAAATGAGGAAAAACTTTTCTGAGATGACTTTCTATCATAAAGATTAAAAAATGGCCGCAGATTTATATAACACAGGATGAACAAAATAGGAAAAATAAAGTCAGCTTTGTATGCTGTAAATGTGTACCAAATTTTATGAAATTTTGAAAAATTTTTCCTTAGAATTTGCTACCATGCCAAAAATATAAAAATTGCCACAATTTAAAAAATAAAAGGCAGGATGAACGAAATACACAAAAATCAAGTCAGCTTTCTATGTATCATATGTGTGCCAAGTATGATGAAATTCTGAAAAATATTTCTAAAGTTATGTAATAGAATACTATGCTAAAAATATAGTAGAAATGACCACCATTTCGAAAACATAAACACAGGATGAACGAAACACACAAAGTCAAGTCAACTTTGTATATCTGCCTTGATCTAAAAATGCTAAAATGGTCGCCATTTTGAAAATATGAAAAGGGCGTAAATGAAATATATAGAAGCCAGTGTAGCTAAGTACTATACGTGCACAAGGTTTTATGGAATTCGTTATGCTGGTGTGAACATACATACTATATACACACACAGAGACAGGAAGGTTATCACGTAAGCCTACTCATTCCTTCGGTAAACATATAATATATACTACATACAAATTTGACTTTACTTTTGCGTATATCGTTCATCCTGTGTTTCGATTTAAAAATGCAAAATTGTGCCTTTTAAAGAGTTTCTGAATAAAACAAATTTAATATACCATTTCATTTTACGAATTCATAATATTTTTAAGGATAACTTATGAATAATAAATATTTTAGTAAAAGTGAAAACTTTTGTACTGATAAAAGTAGTTAGATGCATTCTTAATCCTCTGCTTCTAAGTGTCTACAATTGTGTTCGCAATTGGAACACATACATTAATTTTAATGAATAGACTAAACAGCACAAATCATTTTGGAACATAGAAAAAAGGAGTTTTATGTAATATACATATATATTTACTATTTTTTAAATGGCTATTCTATATTGGTAGTGTTGAAACACAAAATTGTGTAACCATTGTTGTGTTGTAAATGTAGTGTAACCTTTTATAAAGTGTGAGGAAAAGTGCAAGGTAAATATTTATTTAGTACTTTACTTGGCGTTTATTTGGTTTAATATTTTTGGGAGGCATCACATGAGGGGCAGTAACCACTGTACAAGGTACCACGTGGTGATTAACAAATTGTTTGTTTTCCTTGCACTAATGTCAACCTACATTCCAATGAAGAGTGTCATATGTGACACCCGCTCATATCTTCAGGCACTTCACGTTAGAATCACAATAACGCAACAGACGCGACGCGAATATAATAACTTGTCTACCAATCAGCGGGAGCGCTGACGTCATAGAAACCTCGGCGCTGATATAGTGACATCTTATGTTATTCGCATCGTGGAGTTCGTGTCGCGTCATTGTGATCAGAGCATCAGCGGTAGTGGCTGCAGTCCTTATCTCGTGCGCGCAAGGCTGCCAACCTGCCGCACGACGGCGCAGCTGGACGGGAAGGTGGCGTGATTTCCTGTCTGCGTGATGTCTGTTATCTCGCCTGGACCAACTGCGCATGGCAACTGTGTCCACTGAATGTAAGGTTGAGCAGTTCAGTGGGACATCGTCATCTCTACAGCGAATTGCGTGTATTTTTGTCCTCTAAGAAAACAGCTCATATGGATTACACAATTATAATCTTAAGCAATAAGAGAGGATTATGTACGTGAAGCATGAACTGTGTTGTAGCGAGCCGTGTTTATTCTTTTCCACGCGAAACAGCTAAACGTACTCGCAAAGCGTTTATCTACGAAAAGAACACCCAATTGAAACCATGCTTCTATCAATTAATAAACATCTACAGTACTCTTATTAGAAACATGATTTTGGGGAGTCTCAAATTGGCTGATTTTTAAAAAAAAAGCTGCTGAAGTACTAATTACAAAAATACCGGCCGAATTCGAAAAACACATCAGAAAGATGCGTTGGACTTTCCCACTGTTCACAGTTCAAAAATGTACTCTTAAAGCCCAGAGAAATTTGTCCAAACAATAAATCGCAATGATTAAATAAAATTTAAGAGTCGCTGTCTCAAGACACATTGGAAATAAAACGTCAAACGATAGCACTGCACGCAAATTTCGCACGCAACGAACAGAAACTAGGCGGTTACTGTCGAGTATGGTAAGTTGAACCTTATCGCTAGCCTGCGTCCGGCCATCAAACGCGGAAAATTACAACCACTACATATTACTCTTAAGAAGTAAACAGCAGAGACACAAACATTGAGCGTACACAATAAGGATGTTATTGCGTGATGTAAGTACAGTCAGTATAATCACAGTTTAAATACTGTATTCTTTGTTGTGTTGATTACACCGAAGTGTTTTAACTGCACCGAAGGTTAAAGATTAAATAGTTAAACAATGCTTCGTTAGTGTTTACTTGAATTACCTCTAAATACTTCGTCCTGTGTGTGTTCTATAGATTAAAGCAAGATGGCGGTTATCGGATGAGTTACGAATGACATCACGTGAAAACCAATATTTTCTGTGGTTTGGTAAACTTCTGCCGAACTTAGGTAATTTGGTAAGAAGTAACCGGAGAATTGTAAATGCTCCGGTTTGAACCGATGTGACAGAAATAAATTCAAAGTTCTGCTGTTTAAGACTTAATGTTTAAATGTTCAGTTGTATAAATCTCTTCACAGGTAGCTAGTTCACGTACTCTGTTTCCAAGTGAATATCTAGAACTTTCTTCTAGTAGAAATTCAGAATGTGAACAGCACCATTTCAAGTGACAAACGGTTGACTAAACATTACGTAAATTTCTCGGAGTAAAAAAAAAACCTTTTTTTCGTCCGAAATCTAACTAAGTTCATAAAAGTGCCCTTCCTGTCCCTTTCCCCTTACTTCCCAACAACCTCTTTAAGGTTCCTATCTACCTACACTTGAAACGCATTGCAGCGAGTTATAAGTAATCATATTTGGAAGAAACATCTCAACGCGCATTATGTTTGTACATCTATGAAAAGAAAACACATTTCAAACAATGGTTCTATTAGTTAAAAAATTAGGATCGCTTATTGGAAACACTATTTTCAAGACTCTCAAAATGGCTAAAAACATTTTTTTTTAAACTGCCGTATCCAGGAAAATTCCAACCGGGTTAGAAAAACGCAATAATAGAAATGAGCTCTGGAATTTCAACTATATCGCAAATAAAATAATACGGTCAACTCTTTAAAGTCCCACAGGAAAATGAATAATGGTAAAGCTCTGCGCGCAAGTTGCTGGTTTTGAGTGTAGAGGCGATAATGCATTACGTACGCGAACTGACGTCACTCTTAACGTTCCATCGGTTTTGTGCCTCACATAGGGGCCTACACCAACGCAGTCTACCTAGACAAGAACCTTAAGGTGTCCGCCTACTGGCCGTGTGGTTGCGTGAGTGAGGCACGGGCCTTAAGGCGATGTTGACCGGCTCATGGCGCGGTATCGCCTCTACCGTAAGACACTGAAACGGCGTGCAGTTGTATCGTAAATCACTCGCCTGACTGACACTTTCAACAGTGACCTCGTCTTGTTATTGGTGGAAAGTTTTAAGCAAAGTCAATTGCATGCTTCTACGGTATGTTCACACGGATCCTGTGAGTAGTTTTTTCATATATGCGAGGTTGGAAAAACTGTTGTTAGCCGTTTTGAGGGGCCCCAAATAAACTTTTCTAATCGACACGATGCTCTTAAACGACCCTTCAATGATTTGAACTGTAATTTCTTTCGTACATTAACACGGTGAGCATACGTGGAATAACTTCGTACAAAAAAAAACGTATTTACGAACACGTTGAAACGCAATTTTAGCGCGTGGTAGGCGAAGCCCTTATTAGAGTGATCGAGGGAAATACAGGCGTCTGTTGATTTCGTTGCTCTAAGAAACGATGAGCAGAGCTCACTTGTTTAATTACAATACGTGCACATCTGCAGCTTTGCTTCATTGTTGTTAGCAGTGTGTCTTCGTGCTGAGCTGCCTCTAATTTGACCGCGCCAATCACAACTAGGTTACTGACACAGCACGCATATGTGATTGTGCGGGTAGGAAGAATCCCTCGGCGAATAACCACTTACTAACTAGTAAGAAGAGCCGCAGATGTGCTCATTAGGGATTGAAATAATTTGGTGCAAAATTCTTTTCACCAAAATTCCCCAAATAGCAAACATCAACTGCGCAAACCTGATCGTGATAAAAAAAAAACCCACATGACGGCATTCACAGGCAGTAAACTTTCGGAATGCACCGGTGCCCACATGTGGCATACATTATTACATTATGCATAATGGCTGTTTTGATTAAGACTACATTTAGGACACTATTTAAATGGTTATTCACTCCAAATGTGAGACATTGTGCATATCCCCCACACATTAACCACAAGTGAACTACGCTGAAAGAAAAATTTTGTAGGAAGTCTTCCCTGCAAAGTTATTTTGTAGTAACTACAAAGTAATTTTGTAGTGGGCACAAAATTACAGTGGTGACAACAAAATATTTTCGTGTTGACAACAAAATAAATTTTGCAGGGTGAATACCAACAAAATATTTTGTAGCTGCCACAAAACATTTATTTCCGTGTACAAGTATTCTTATTATACTTGATGCTTGTGGGTTGCTTTGTTGAGTCTGCTTGTGGACCGTATACTAAAATATGTCAAACATTTTAAACAAAGTTACACACATTAAAAATATTTCAGTATTACATGCAGACGTTTTTACTGAAGTGGCCTGGTTAACAACCATTCCAGTAAATGTAGACGATGATGCTAGCGAACGTTGGCCAACTGAAAACGATTGTAATTGCTAGTAGGGTCAGTGGCTCTTGAGACAAGGCTAGGTCGGATTACACATTGGCCCAACGCCCGACCTTGGAAGGAATCGACCAACGTGTATCTGGAGCTTGGCCGATCTTGGAATGTTGGTTGTGTGTTGGAAGCATTGGACATTCACTGTCGGTTTTTCGCCCAACGTCAAAGGGATTGGCGTAGTCTAAGTATAGGGGTTGACTTGGACTTCGTTTACTGATTAGGCTATGCATTGGTGTTGGTTGTTTTCATCGATTCGTAGTTTGAACGGGAAATTAATACTTAAAATTGCGCAACATACGCGTTGTAAAGAATAAAATATATTTTCTGTCTGTATTCAGCAAATGTACACACAGCATGAAAATTATTGAAGAAACTGCTACGTCCATTCTTAATCTCTGTAGCTGCACAGCCGCAACCATAGCAGTGAGCAGTACTGTCCAGTACCACGTGCATGCACCAGGCAGCCGGGGCGCGCAGGCAAGCCGCAAGCAAAGGGCAGAGTACAGTGAGAGCCCAAGCAGTGCAGACGGCAGGGCAGTACGAGCGGCAACTCCAGTGTGGGATATTCTTCTTGTATGGACATCGCGCAGTAAACTGCCCTGGGCAAGCATTTGTTTTCTTTTCTATCAATTACCCGACTGGCAAGTCAGTCCTCTTTTTATGGTCTCCCCCTCCAGGGAGGAACTCAGCGACCAAAGTGGTGACCCCGACGTGACCTGGCAAGTTCGGGCCGCGGAAAACAGTGCGCGTTGCCACGCTCGTCGTGTGGAAGGAAGGCGCGCGCCGTCATGAGAAACGCCACGTCACTCCGAGCTTCGCGCCGCACCCCACTCCCTTCGCCATGGCCAACCTGCCGCGTCGCTCTCGTCGCCCCCGGCCTGCCTCGCTATGTTCGTCCCGCGCACCCGCGCCCGTCTGTCTACGGTCCGCCACGCTGTCTCCCGCGCCACGCCGATACCTACGCCGTCTGCAGACTCCATGCATCGCGCTGGGAAGTAGTGTGTAAAGGACTTTCTAGGCCACAAAACTCACACGCATCGGAATACCGCGAAGCGACACACGCTATCTTAACAGTGTGTCGAGTGCTCTTAAGGGTTAGTTCCAGCCAACTCTGCCATGTCGGATCCGCCGTTGTCCACCGTCTCCATTGACCGTGTATCGGTGCGCGTTCCACCATTTTGGGCCTCCGATCCCGAAATGTGGTTTGCCCAGGTTGAGAGCCAGTTCGCTATCGCTGGCGTCACAGCGGACGAAACTAAGTTCAACTATGTGGCAGACAACCTGGATTGCAAGTACGCTACCGAAGTCTGTGACATCCTCATGCGACCCCCACTTGCGGAAAAGTACGAAAGACTCAAAAGTGAACTGATTAAGTGGATGAGTGTGTCGCAGGAACAAAAGACGAGGCAACTATTGGAGCGCGAAGAGATGGGTTATCGGAGGCCTTCACAGTTCCTCCAACATCTCCGCACTCTGGCAGGGACCGCCATTCACGACGACCTTCTGCGATCATTGTGGCTATGTCTCCTCTCATCAACGATACAATCCATCCTCGCCACCCAAGTGAACTCACCCTTGGACTCGCTGGTCGACTTGGCAGACGCCATTGCGGACACTAATTCGCGACCACAGGTGGCAGAAGCTGCTTCTTTCGAGGATGTGTTCACCAGGATGGCCACTCTCATGTCTGAGAAAATCGGTGAAATGGCTACGACGTTGCGCCAGGAAATTGCATCTGCCACAGCCCACAGCACTCAGCACAACAGCCGCCGAGACCGCTCCACATCAAGGGGGCGCCGCCCGCGCTCTCTCAGCAGCGGCCTACCAGGGGCCTGTTGGTATCATAGCCGCTTTGGTGAGGCGGCACGGAAATGCATAGCACCTTGCCCGCACTCTGCGGGAAACGATCAGGAGGAGCCTTGATGGCAGCCACTGACCCTTCTCAACCTCCGAGCTGCCACCTGTTCATCACCGAACGTCTATCCAAGGCACTGTACTTAGTCGATACTGGTGCTGATGTTTGTGTCTTTCCATGCTCCAGGTTGCCTGGCCGACGCCCATTGTCGAATTTTTCCCTTGTCGCTACAAATGGTTTGCGAATCGCAACATATGTCTGTGTAACTGTATCACTTAATTTAGTACTCAGGAGAGATCTGGCTTGGCATTTCGTGGTGGCCGATGTCAATAAACCCATTCTCGGTGCAGACTTCCTTCACCATTATGGCCTCTTGGTCGATGTCAGGAACAGGCGCCTAGTGGACAGTACAACTTCCCTCGCCACAGAGGGCACTAAAGTTAAAGGTGACATCAGTAGCAACCAGCTATTAAAGTATCCTAATCTTCTCTCGAAATACATATGCCTCACCAGACGCTCTGGTATGCCACAGCCTGTAAACCCCAAAACTGTCTACCACATCAACACCACCTCAGGGCAGCCTGTACACAGTAGACCACGCCGTTTAGCCCCAGATCGGCTACAGTTCACCAAGAGAGAGCTCGAGGCGATGCTCAAACAGGGCACAGCTCGACCATCCGACAGTCCCTGGTCATCGCCCCTGCACATGGTGTCGAAGAAAGACGAGGAGTCCCTGTGGAGACTACAGGACGCTGAATGCTCGTACTATACCTGACAGGTACCCAATTCCACACATTCAGGACTTCACCCACTCTCTGCATGGCCAATCCATCTTCTCTACCATCGTCCTGGTACGTGCCTACAGCCAAATTCCAGTTGCTCCTCACGACATCTGCAAAACCGCAATTACGACACCTTTTGGCCTTTACGAATTTCCATTTATGTCGTTCGGTTTATGTAATGCTGCTCAGACCTTCCAGAGGTTCATGGATGAGGTCCGCCGAGGTCTGGACTTGTGTCTCTTACCTAGACGACATATTGGTAGCATCCCGCGATGAGGTCCAGCACGAACAACACCTGAATGAACTCTTCACACGCCTGGCAGCCTATGGGCTCCTCATCAACCCGGCTAAATGTGTGTTCGGTGAACCCTGTGTCACATTTCTAAGGCATAGCATTTCATCAGTTGGAAGTAAGCCACTGACAGAGAAGGTGGATGCCATACGCAACTTAACCAAACACTGTACAGCGAAGCAGTTGCACCAGTTCACTGGTATGCTAAATTTCTACAGGAGATTATTTCCTAAGGCTGCTGAAGTCCAAGCCCTTGCACGAACTCCTGAAAGGTGACATAAAGGGCAGCGACCCACTAGCTTGGACCCCAGAGAGCGACAAAGCATTTGACAACTGTAAGAATAGTTTTGCATCTGCCGCACTGCTGGCCCATCCAGTACCAGAAGCCCAGCTGGCTGTCGTGACTGATGCTTCCAACTTCGCAGTCGGGGCAGATCTGCAACAGCAGGTGAAAGGCGCTTGGCAGCCGTTGGCGTTCTTTTCGAAGAAACTGAACATGGCTTAATGGAATTACGGTGCTTACAACAGGGAACTCCTAGCTATCTACCTCAGCATACAACAGTTTCGCCACATGGTGGAAGGCTGTGACTTCGCTATTTTCACTGACCACAAGCCGATCATCTTTGCCTTTGCTTAAAACCCTGACAAGTGTTCACCTCGCCGTGCACATCACCTCGACTACATAAGCCAGTTCACCATGGACATACGACACCTCTCAGGCTCTGACAACACTGTCGCAGATACCTTGTCACGGGTAGAAGTGGTCACAACATTTGACTACCAGGCCCTAGCTGAATCCCAAGTCGCAGATGAAGAGTTACTGAGGCTCCTGCAGCAGTATACTGACCTACAGTTTACTAAGATTCGACTGTCAGAGTTAACACTTGAACTGTATTGCGATGTGTCTACGCCAACACCACTGCCATTCATTACACCTCCATTTCGCCACGCAGCTTTAGACACAGTGCACCAGATAGCCCACCCAGGTATCAAGGTATCTGCGAAATTGGCCACCAACGTTTTATATGGCCATCGATCAAATCTGACTGCCTACATTGGGCCTGTGCCTGTCTTCCATGTCAAAAATCCAAGATCTCCCGACATGTCTCCTCGCCGATCGGCTCATTCCTGCCACCAACATCTCGGTTTGACCACGTGCACCTTGACCTTGTTGGGCCTTTACCATCATCACAAGGCTTCCACTACTGTCTCACCATGATCGACCGTTTCACTCGCTGGCCCGAGGCAGTACCAGTGGAGAATATCGAGGCAACCACGGTGGCGAAGACGTTCTATTCCTAATGGATTGCACATTTTGGGACGCCGATACGGATCACTACTGACCAGGGCCGCCAGTTTCAGTCGTCATGGTTCAATGACCTTACCAACCTGACAGGGACATATCACCTTCGCACCACAGCTAATCATCCAGCCTCTAACGGTATGGTGGAGAGGCTGCACCACCAGCTCAAAGCAGCTCTTCGCTGCCATTCTGCTGAGTAAGAGTCACTTGGCGTGATGACCTCCAAGCCTCCGCAGCAGACTTGGTGTATGGCCAGCCACTACATCTGCCAGGGGAGTTCCTCTGCACTCACACAAACACTCAACAGTTTGACACTCCTGGACTTGCCAAGGAACTTCGCCAGCACTTCCATGACCTCAGGCCAGTCAGTGGATTACACCATGGTGAGCCATGGCCATTCGTTTTCAAAGACCTTCAGACTGCTACTGAAGTCTTCGTACGCCAATAGGGGTCCCACAGGTATTTACAACAACCATACGAGGGGCCTTTCACAGTACTCGGCCGCGAAACGAAGATGGCGACCCTCCAGATGCGTGGCAGGCTTGTCACCATCACCATAGACCGTCTCAAGCCAGCATACACCATGGAGGACCTTCTTCCAGCCATCCATCACCCACACGCAGCAACAGCTCCAACCCAATAGCCAGCAGTGCCACCCGCAACTAGCTTACCAGCAACATCAGTCACCAGCCCCCCTGGTGTAGCACCTAGGGCTACGCAGTATGGCCACCATGTTCGCTTCCCCGACCGCCTGCAGGGCAGATTGTCGTGAAGTGGCCACATCACTGGCAGGGGGGTGTTGTAGCTGCACAGCCGCAACCATAGCAGTGAGCAGTAATGTCCAGCATCACGTGCATGCACCAGGCAGCCGGGGCGCGCAGGCAAGTCGCAAGCAAAGGGCAGTGTACAGATAGAGCCCAAGCAGTGCAGACGGCAGGGCAGTACGAGCGGCAACTCCATTGTGTTAACAGACTGACGTCGCGGTCGTGTGGATTGTTATTCTTCTTGGATGGACAGTGCGCAGTAAACCGCCTTGGGTAAGCAATTTTTTTTCTATCAATTACCCGACTTGCCAGTCAGTCCTCTTTTTGGTCTCCCTCTCCAAGGGGAACTCAGCGACCAAATTCTCCATTGCTTTCGCTCAAAATTGGCGATATGTCTGGCCAAGCATGAATTGGACCAGTGAGTAAATGACAGCTGGTACTTATTCTGCCATTGGCTATTTTACCTTCCAAGATTGGTCCAATCTATTAGGCCAATGTGTAAATCCGGCCGTAGTGGTTAGCGATGTACCGTGACTCATAGTCCAATAGCACGCACATTGTTTATGCGATAGTAACATAAATATCGTGTGGCACCCTACGGTATCACGTACTATAGTAGGAAGTTAAGGCCATGCCTGGTAGTTTTGCAGTGATTTCGAAAATAATTTTTCCAAAATGAACTAATATCTCTATCACAAAATCGCTACATTGTTTTGTCACTAATACATCAAAGTTTCTATCTGAATTTTTCTGTTGCAATGAACACAATGGATTTTTAGATTCTTGCACCCAAATTATCACATATTTTAGCATAAAAATGAGCCAAAATGGCACAAAATATTTTTTTTTTACTGGCAAACGACTCATTTTTTTTAAAAGCCTACATATAATTGTGCATAGTATGACTTCACACGCTCTCAATTTTTTTCAACCCATTTGGTTGAAAACTTTTTGAGTTTTTTGCACCAACGTGAAAAAAACTACCGGGCATGGCCTTAAGTTGACCTCTGAGCTCCCTAGTACTGTTATCAGGGCGGGAACGCGAAGAGAAACTGATATCCTGCTGTCCGGGTGCCACCTGCCAGGTTGTTCCTAGCAGGGCGGAAAACATTCGGTGCGTTCCGTCATACACTACATAGGCCTAAGTGTAACATATTTGTGTGGTCGATATTTTCCTAACAGCTACTACACGGCTGTAGACTGTGTCTCGTCTTCTTGTCGCCTCTTCTTACCCTATGCCTCTGACCCCGCACCCTCGCGCTGTGAGAAGCCAAGATAACTGCCTTCTATAGTAAGTAATCCAGATTAATGACTGGACGCCAGCAGGTATCTGCTTGCCCATGAGAATGATACTAAACAACAGAGAAACGATGGAATGTGAAGACGGGGGAAACGGAAGATTCCAAACAAAACAAGCCAAACAACGGCGTCGCCCGGCATGATCCCCACCATGACATGATAAACAATTAAGGGGTCCGCCTACCCACGCTTGAGAGGCTCAAAAGCGACGGAGCAGTAAGGTCGACCTTGAAACGCGCATCAAATGCCGCATCGTCTCGACGAGCCAAGCGCAGAACAAGCGTGTAAGGTTCCCGCCGAACTGTTTTTACTACGGACATTAGGCGGTGACCATATAATACTTTTGGTGGAAAGTCAGCAACTAAGTTCAGTGCAGGTGGCAATCTGAGTTTCACATACATCCGGTTAGTACATTTTGATGTACGGAAGTCGGAAAAGGCCGTTTTTAGCCATGTTGGAGGGCTTTAGAAGCAGTGTTTTTAATGAGCGTGGCGTCTTAACAATGAGGTTTCGACCTTGTCTGGAGTTTGTTTTCTTTTCGTACATTGGCCCAATGGGCACACATGGAATATTTTCGTAGGAAAAAAAACTGTTTACGAACACAGTGCAAAGCATTTAAAGCGTGGGGTAGGTGGCCGCCTTACGAGTTGACGCACAATGTCAACGATGCATATGCAGTGACTTTAATTAGCACATGTTGCAACTTAGGGGCGCTGCCTATGCCAGAGCCCTGCTGAGACCAAGGAAATGAATTTACATGTTAAATTACATCTGTCGAACATACATTTAGGCTTATGACACAAGTGACTTTTTTGTTAATATCGGTGAGGCCTATTTTGCTCTAGGATAATTTAAGCTGTTAAATATATTTTTCTTTTTCCAAATTTCTGAAATCTTGGAGTAGATAATAATTTTCACGCCCTGATAACAACCGGAAATAATTACTCATAATTTTTCCATGTTTCTATTCCTGTAAAAATACTTTCTTCTTCTCAAAGGTGAAACCCGGTTTGGCCCGAAAACGATACCGTGACATGTGACTGAGTCCTCCTGAGTACAATTAAACATGTCAATCCTCATCTTTGTTCAAGCCAGGGCTACAAAGTAGGCTGCACAAGAATTTTTTTTTTTAATTTTTAATGTGCTGTTTTGGTTAAGACTCAGCTTGAGTCGTCAAACTGCATTTTATTATTTCTATTTTTTTAATTCCGGGAAAAAAATTTAAATTTGAGATTATAAAGCAATTTATATTTTACTTGTGCTTCAGACTACTTACTCATTGCAGTTGAGCTGTTAACGCATATGTTGGCCGCAATCAGGGGCGGATCCCAGTGGGGCAGCCCCCCCCCCCCTCCGAACTTTTGACTTTTTAAGTGTAGTTTATCTTTAAAATATTACAAAATTTTAAAGTGTTGTATTAAATTTTTTGCTTACGAAATCCCTTAAATAGCACCTTTTAAAAATTTAATTTTTCCGAGGAAGGACCCCCGGACCCCCCCCCCCTTCTTTGACTCGTGGTGTGTGAACATAGCTACTTTTTAAGGAATTCCTCCCCCTCCCAAAAAAACCTAGATCTGGATTCGCCCTTGACCGCAATCAAGCATGCATATAAAGTAAATTAGCGCACAGCTTGAGGCCTGATTATACATCAACAGCTAAATCGCGGTGATTGTACTTTAGGGCAAGGTTTATAGAATCAGCTATACAATCGTTGATATTACTTTTTATTCTGATATTTTTAAAAGGCGAAACATAAATTATCCAATTTAGAGAGTTAGCCGAGCCTTGACTGGTGTTCGATGGAATATGAGCATGAGTCACACTGGGCCTTCTCGCCAAACAACGCCACGCACCGCAACAGACACAACATGGACTCGCCTCGTCCTATCTCAAGCCAGATTGTAGGAGAATTAACCACAGATCGCGGTATGACCTTGACGACTGCTGATAACATGGTCGTTTCTTTTATCGTAGTATCCAGCTGCTTCTTCAAAATGTCCACAGCTCAAGAAATATATGCACCAAAATTAAAATTTGGAGTGATGCCGACAAAAAATGTACAATTCTTAAAGGCGTTCAAGTGTGGAAATAACCATAACATCATATTATTATGAAATATCGTTATTTTTGTTGAAGTTATTTGGAAGTACAGTTTCCTCTTACAAAAAAAAATCAGCTCAGACAGTTTTCCCATAATAGCATTTCACAGTAAAAAAAAGCGTGTGTTTACTTCGAACGTTCGCTGAAAAACAAATGGACATAATGCAACGAAACAATTCACAGTGAAACTACTGCCACAGGATACGGATAGAAGCGTACAAAATCCACTGCAAAACAGATTAAATAAATTGCTTAGATTAGAAAAAAAAAATCCAATTATTTTAAATTTATTTAAATAAAAAAAATTGATGGGTATTTATATACACCCAACTGTAACCCGTGACATATAATTACACTATGAATTATTTCGTTTCATTGTGTTCATTGGTTTTAGAGGAATAAATGACAAAATAATTGACTTCGAAGTGGCACTATGGGAAAACTGGCTGATCTATATTTTTTTCTCGTGAGAGAGAGGAAAATGTTCGTCAAAGTAACGTGCACAAACCTAACCGTATTTCGTTCAAATACAAAATTAAGAATTTTCCCCACTTGAATGCCCTTAATTTGTTAAGATGACACATTTACCACTACATCACGTTGAACTCTTGACTAATGCTATTGCCCTTTTGAGATTTTATTTATTGTTTTTACCGATGGTGTTTGTAAATTTTGCCCATCTTTTTCTCAATGATAAACTGCAATACAGTGAGACTTGTTAAAAATAGTGTATCTTCATAAAGAGCAAGTAATCAAAACTGAACATTACTACAACTCAAGTATTAAACAACAACCGTAGTACGGGAATACGTAACTACTATATAGGCTACCGCAAATAGTATTGAACATAAAAGAGTATCTTTCCAAAAACACTTTATTCACTACAAAAATGGAGTAAATAAATGTTAGTTCATGCATCCTTTGTAAATGATACATACCATAACACGTAAATTAAGCTGATGCGAAATTGTCGATATTAAATTTTGTTTTCAAAAGTCAACTGTAGTTTTCAAATGACAGATCGAATAGTAGAAATTTTCTGATTAAAAAAGTGAAGTAAACTAAATAATTCAATAATTTTCCTCAAACTGGTTATTTTATAATTTTTTCGCCTGTCAATACTGACCAAACAACAGATTTGTCAGTGAAAATCGCTGAGAATTATTGCATTTGTAGTAGTTCCACTGGTTCCTATTTATAATGTACCGTCGTTATAACATTCATACGAGATTGCCTACTATTAATCATCATTTACATCCGCAGCTCAGCCAGCAACAGTAATATCTTATCTCCTGATACGCTATCTCATTCGGGGACCCGAGTAAAGACAAACATAATTCAATTACGCGTTTAATATTACGAATGATAGGAATTATGTTGTACATGTGAATCTTCATCTTGCAAGTATTCAGTACGTGTATAACAATAATTCCACTTCCTTGCAAAGTATTGGCGTCAGGGTAAATGTCACGGCTTTCATATTGTTATCGCCTAACAATTTATGGTATGATGCCCAACAAAGTCATTATTTAGACTTACCGTAGATGCTTAGAATTTTACATTGAAGTTGCCCTCGTACTACTAAAAATAATCCTTTTTTATACTAATCTACATGTTAACCTTGTTTTACGAAGTCTTCCAATGTGATCGGCAAAAACAACTAATCGGCCTAGTATCATTCCATAAACAATGTCTTACACCAATTAGCTAACCTGTGCACAGTCAATTCACAGAGAGTATTGGTCAAAAATTTATATTACGTGTTCAGATCGTGAACAGCAATTGTCGCAGACTTGAGTTAACGAACATTGAAGATCGGCAAAAAATTGTCCATATATGGACTTTCATTCTTAAAAATAAAGAAAAAAGGTGACGACATACATGTATCTACGTCTAAATTATATTGCAATATATATAAAAACACACTCAAACATCCCCACTCCACCCACCCACCCACCCACACCGTAAGTAACTTTAGACACGTGGGGTAGCTTTGAGATAGGTTTATAATATTTGTATTTTCCGTAATTTTTAACTGTGAGTAAATATGAATTAAATCAAATGCCATGTGGATATTTACTACATGTGGATATTTACTATCGGAACATATCGCAAGTAAATTTATTTATTATGCTCTACCATGTATGCCATTTTTTTTTGTAATGTCCCAAAGACAGCCCCGCTTACGGCATGTACACATACATGTACCACTTATGTATACTATTATTATTTTCGATTGTTTCCTTTTAGGAAAACGTGAAACAACTTATATATGTACACACACACACACATACACACACACACCAATACGTGTTTTTAGTATGAAGCGAGGACCGACTAAAAAAGACGCGTTTCGAGGACCATCACAAACACTCATAAAAATTTAAAAAATTTATAATGGTCTTGATGAGAAAAATTGCCCCAATCTATACACACCATTAATTTTTATTTTTATGTTAATTTGTGTATCGAACTTGGACTGACACAATAC
>PNEQ01071846.1:0-16283 GCA_003012365.1 Medauroidea extradentata
CTAACCTAAATTAACCTAACCTAACCTAATCTAACCTAACCTTACCTTACCTTACCTAACCTAACCTATCGTATCGTATCGTTTCGTATCGTATCGTATCGTATAGTTTCGTATCGTATCGTAACCTAACCTAACCTTACCTAACCTTTCCTAACCTAACCTGACCTAAATTAACCTAATCTAACCTAACCTAACCTAACCTAAATTAACCTAACCTAACCTAACCTAACCTAACCTATCATATCGTATCTTATCGTATCGCATCGTATCCTATCGTATCGTTTCGTATCGTATCGTATTGTATCGTATCGTAACCTAACCTAACCTAATTTAACCTAAATTAACCTAAATTAACCTAACCTAACCTAACCTTACCTAACCTAACCTAAACTAACCTAACCTAAATTAACCTAAATTAACCTAAATTAACCTAACCTAACCTAAATTAAACTAAATTAACCTAACCTAACCTAAATTAACATAAATTAACCTAAATTAACCTAACCTAACCTTAACCTAACCTATCCTAACCTAACCTAAACCAACCTAAGCTATCGTATCGTATCGTATCGAATCGTTTCGTTTCGTTTCGTATCGTTTTGTTTAGTTTTGTATCGTATCGTAACCTAACCTAACCTAACATAACCTAAATTAACCTAAATTAACCAAACCTAACCTAACTTAACCTAACCTAACCTATCGTATCGTATCGTATCGTATCGTTTCGTATCGTTTTGTATTGTTTCGTATCGTATCGTATCGTAACCTAACCTAACCTAACCTAACCGAAATTAACCTAACCTAACCTAAATTAACCTAACCATACCTAACCTATCCTAGCCTAACCTATCGTATAGTATCGTATCGTATCCTATTGTATCGTATCGTTTCGTACCGTATCGTATCGTATCGTTTCGTATTGTATCGTATCGTAACCTAACCTAACCTATCCTCCTAACCTATCCTCCTATCCTATCCTCCTAACCTATCCTAACCTAACCTAACCTAAATTAACCATAATTAACCTAACCTAACCTAAATTAACCTAAATTAACCTAACCTAACCTAACCTAACCTAACCTAACCAAACCAAACCAAACCAAACATAACCTAACATATCCTAACCTATCGTATTGTATCGTATCGTATAGTTTCGTATCGTAACCTAACCTAACCTATCCTAACCTAACCTAACCTAAATTAACCTAAATTAACCTAACCTAACCTAAATTAACCTAACCTAACCTAACCTACCCTAACCTAACCTAACCTATCGTATCGTATCGTTTCGTTTCGTATCGTATCGTATCTTATTGTATCGTATCGTGTCGTAACCTAACCTAACTTATCTAACCTAACCAAACTAAATTAACCTATATTAACCTAACCTAACCTAACCTGACCTAACCTAACCTAACCTATCGTATCGTATAGTATCACATCGTTTCGTATCGTATCGTTTCGTATCGTATAGTATCGTTTCATATTATCGTATCGTAACCTAACCAAAACTAACCTAACCTAAACTAAACTAAATTAACCTTACCTACCCTAACCTAACCTAACCTATCGTATCTTATCGTATCGTATCGTTTCGTATCGTAACATAACATAACCTAAACTAACCTAACCTAACCTATCGTAACCTAACATAACCTAACCTAAAGTAACCTAAATTAACCTTACCTAACCTAACCTAACCTAAATTAACCTAACCTAACCTAACTTAACCTAACCAAACCAAACCAAACCTAACCTAACCTAACTTATCGTATCGTATCGTTTCGTATCGTAACCTAACCTAACTTACCTATCCTAACCTAACCTAACCTTATTTAACCTAAGTTAACCATAATTAACCTAACCTAACCTAACCTATCGTATCGTATCGTTTCGTATCGTTTCGTATCGTTTCGAATCGTATCATATCGTAACCTAACCTAACCTAAATTAACCTAACCTAATCTAACCTAAATTAATCTAACCTAACCTAACCTATCCTAACCTAACCTATCGTATAGTATCGTATCCTATTGTATCGTATCATTTCGTATCGTATCGAATAGTTTCGTATCGTAACATTTCGTATTGTACCGTATCGTATCGTAACCTAACCTAACCTAACCTATCCTAACCTAACCTAACCTAACCTAAATTAACCTAAATTAACCTAACCTAACCTAACCTAAATTAACCTTACCTAACCTAACTTAACCTAACCTATCGTATCGTATCGTATCGTTTCGTATCACATCGTATCGTTTCGTATCGTATCGTATCGTTTCGTATCGTATCGTATCGTAACCTAACCTAAACTGAATTAACCTAAATTAACCTAACCTAACCTATCGTATCGTATAGTATCGTATTGTAAACTATCGTATCGTTTCGTATCGTATCGTATCGTAACCTAACTTAACCTAACCTAATCTAACCCTACCTAACCTAAATTAACCTAACCTAACCTAACCTAACCTCACCTTACCTAACCTAACCTAAATTAACCTAACCTAACCTAACCTAACTTATCCTAAACTAACCTATCGTATCGTACCGTATCGTATCGTTTCGTATCGTTTCGTATCGTATCGTATCGTTTCGTAACATTTCGTATTGTATCGTATCGTAACCTAACCTAACCTAACATAACCTAACCTAACATATCCTAACCTATCCTAACCTAAACTAACCTAACCTAACCTAAATTAACCTAACCTAACATATCCTAAACTATCCTAAACTAACCTAACCTAACCTAACCTAAACTAACCTAATCTTACCTATCCTAAATTAACCTAAATTAACCTAAATTCACCTAACCTAACCTAACCTAACCTAACGTAACGTATCGTATCGTAACCTATCGTAACCTAACCTAATTTAACCAATCGTATCGTATCGTAACCTAACCTACTTTAACCCAACCCTTCGTATCGTATTGTATCGTAACCTAACCTAATGTATCCTATCGTATTGTATCATCAACTAACCTAACCTTACCTATTGTATCGTATCGTAACCTAATCTAACCTAACCAATCGTATCGTATCGTAACATATCGTATCGTATTGTAACCTTATCTAACCTAACCTAACCTCACATATAGTATAGTAACCGAAACTAACTTAACCTTACCTAACCTTACCTATCGTATAGTATCGTATCGAAATCTATTCTAACCTAACCTAACCTTACCTTTCTTAACCTTACCTAACCTAATCTTACCCTATGTAACCTAATATATCGTATCGTAACCTAACCTAACATATTTAAACCTAACCTAACGTATCATATCGTATCGAAACCTAACATAACCTAACCTAACCTAAAGTATCCTATCGTATCGTATCGTAAAATACTCTAACATAACCTAACCTCTCCTTACCTAACCTAACATATCGTATCGTTTGTTATCGCATTTTATCGTAACTTACCTAACCTATCGTATCGTTCGTATCGTTCGTTAACTAACCTAACCTACCGTACCATATTGTATCGTATCGTATAGTATCGTATATTATCGTTTCCAAACCTACCCTAATCTAACCTAACCTAACGTATCGTATCGTAATATAACCGGACCTAACCTAACCTAACGTATAGAATCGTATCGTATCGTATCGTAACCTAACCTACCCTGACATATCGTATCGTAACCTAACCTAACCTAAACTAACCTATCGTATCGTATCGTAACCTAACCTAACCTAACTTTACCCTAACTCACCTATCCTAACCTAACCTATTGTATCGAATAGTATTGTATCGTATCGTTACCTAGAATAACGTATCGTATCGTAACCTAACCTAACCAAACCTAACATTTCCTAACCTAACCTAACCTAACGTATGGTATCATAAACTAACATTACCTAACCTAACCTAACGTATCGAATCGTAACCTAACCTAACCTAACCTAACGTAACCTAACCTAAGCTAAGCTAACCTAACTTAACCTAACATAACCAAACCTAACCTAACCTAACATAACTTAAACGAACCTATCGTATCGTATCGTAACCTAACCTAACCTATTCAAATCTAAACTTACCTAACCTATCCTAACATACCCGTACCTAAACTAACGTATCTAATCGTATCGTATCGTATCGTAACCTTACCTAAACTAACGTATCTAATCGTAACGTATCGTATCGTAACCTTACCTAACGTAAATTAACGTATCGTATCGTAACATAACCTAACCTAACCAAACCTAACCTTACCTAACCTCACGTAACATAACCTTACCTTACGTATCGTATTGTATCGTAACCTAACCTAACCTATTGTATCGTATCATATCGTATTGTATCGTAACCTAACCGAAACTAACCTATCGTATCGTATCGTACCGTAACCTAACCTAACCTATCGTATCGTATTGTACTGTAACCTAACCTGACCTATTGTATCGTATCGCATCTTATCGAAACCTAACCTAACGTAACCTATCGTATCGTATCGTGTCGTAACGTATCGTAACCTAACCTAACCTATCGTATCGTATTGTATCGTATTGTGTCGTATCGTATCGTAACCTAACCTAACCTAACCTTACCTAACCTAATGTATCGTTATCTTATCATATCGTATCGTAACATATCGTATCGTAACCTAACCTAACCTATTGTATAGTATCGTATCGTAACCTTACCTAACCTATCGTATCGTATCGTATCGTATCGTAACCTAAACTAACCTATCGTATCGTATTGTATCGTAACCTAACCTAATCTAACCTATTGCATCGTATCGTATCGTAACCTAACATAACCTATCGTATCGTATCTGAATCTTGTCGTATCGTATCGTAACCTAGCCTAACCTTACCTAACCTAATGTATCGTATTGTATCGTAACCTAACCTAACGTAACCTAACCTAATGTATCTTATCGTATCTTATCGTAACCTAACCTAACATAACCTAACATATAGTATCGTATCGTAACCTAACCTAATGTATTGTATCGTATCGTATCGTAACCTAACCTAACCTTATCTACCCTAACCTTACCTAACCTATCGTATCGTATCATAACAAACCTACCCTAATCTAACCTAACCTAACCTAACATATCGTATCGTAACCTAACCTAACCTTACTTAACCCTAACTAACCTATCCTAACCTAACCTAACGTATCGAATCGTATTATATCGTATCGTTACCTAAAATAAAGTATCGTATCGTAACCTAACCTAACCAAACCTAACCTTACCTAACCTAACCTAACGTATGGTATCGTAAACTAACGTTACTTAACCTAACCTAACATAACCTAACGTATCTTATCGTAACCTAACCTAACCTAACGTAACCTAACCTCAGCTAAGCTAACCTAACCTAACCTAACATAACCAGTCGCTGTGTTCATTTGTGTTGTCCTCGTTGTCTTTGTCCGTCATTGTCACAATTTCATGCACCTTGTTTGATCCTTGTCTGTTTTGACATTCCTTTTTTGTTTTTGGTTTCCATTATGTACCAACTATATACAGTCTAATAACACGTATTTATTTTTTATTTTTCTCCTGTTTGCCTTTAAACGATATTTCACGAATTTAAAAATTATATATTAATGCTTTTTTTGAATCCGTATCACATTAAATAAACCTTAAATTTGTTACCTGGTTTACATAGCGATCCAGCAAATTTACTCCTTACCGTGTTAAACTTTTAAACACACCTATCCCATCTATACAATTCGACAAGCACCTATACATTGCGGTCTCGTGGAGCGCCGCGAACTGTAGCTGTTGTAAGCTGTACAAACGCAGACTGGGCTGCTACCTTGTGTGGAATCTTAAACTACTATCTCCGAACTATTGCTCTGCCATCTAGCTAGTAGCGGTAGAACTTGTTACTTCTGTCACAAGTCGCTACTACGCTGCCATCTCGTGGTGAATTCACGACGTAGGTATAGTATAGGTGGTTAACTTTAAAGTGTGCACTTCCCAACACACAATAATAGTAATAGTAATAATAATAATAATAATAATAATAATAAATGTTTTCCCTGGGGCTGCGAAACTTTTACACTGATTTTTAGTTACGTGAAATGGCTCACAGAAAATTTTAGTAAGTACTCAGTTTATATGTATACCGTAGAAATCTTAAATCTATATAAAAACAAAAATAAAATATGTTTGTATTTCTACAAAAATTCTGAAATTCAAAATTAAATTTAAAAAAAAAATCTACAATGTTATATTTAATTAGGTGTTTAATTATATCTTATAGCCTACAACATCGTTATTCAGGATTAATATTTTAAGTTATGTAAAGGCCCGTTCACAATCGACATGGCGCAAGTAAAAAACATAGCATAAGAAAGTGAATATCTGTGATACGAATGGTGGCGTTCACAATGTATACTTGGTATGACTTAAGTGGCGTAACTTGCTTGGCATGGCGTTAAAGATGGTCATCTCTGAGTTTTCTACGCCAAGTTTTTCATGCCGGCCAATAAGAATGTGAAACGTCATAAGTGCTGTTGGCGCGAAAATTTTCGTCCAATAACAAATTAGTTCTTTTCTTGTTGATTATTTTCAGATTGGTCAATTTCGTGGTGATTGTGTACGGACAATTTCGCATGTTATGCTGTGTAAGTTATGCTATTTTTTTCATGTTGATTAGTGTTATAAACTTACCTAAAATCGTAACATGCAAAATTTTTCTTTGACAAGCCATTATGCAAAAAACTATGATAGATAAAAAATTTCATAACAACTAACTTTAGACACAGGTTACGTCTAAACAAAGTAAAAAAATATCTGATTCAAATATAAAAATTAGAACGTGATGAAAATTGCAGTCTACCGTTCACTAACGATCAATTCTTACTAAAATGCCAGTGATATTACTCTCCAATTTATTTACAAGGTGTGATAATAAATATTTGCTAAAAACTAGCACTGCATACTCAGTAAGAACTTTTTAATAACGATGAGTTATAGTTTATTAAAAAAATGTTCTGGTTAACACAAATGTGCGCAGGCGATAAGTTCAATCAACTTTTTGGAAACACTATTATTGCAAAAATTGTAGTGAAAATATCAAACTTAGTACTGTTTTTTTTATAAAATAACTAAAGGAAAAGGGGTGCCGTGCGGTACGTAACCACCACCTCCTACCTCCTTTCCCGAATCCCTTTTCCATCCCAACGACAAAAATAGAGACCTTTATTGTTACATTGATCAGACCGGAAAGAGTAGTTTTGTAAATTCGCTGGAAAACAACTTTTTATAAACAATGTGGTTTGTTTAGCACTCTGAGGACTTTACACATTTACTGAGAGGTAAAGACGAGCCACAAGCGAGTCAGCTTTAAAAGTGTCCACGAACAACCTCATAATAAGTACGCCATGCGAATCCTGAACTAAATTAGAGACGAAACGTTGTATGGCACATCTTTCGTGCACAATATGGCAACACAGCACGGTATTATTTTATGTATGTTACGTCAGTTAAATGTAGAATGGTGTTACAAATGCTTGTGAATTTAACCTTCACCGCGCCCTTGATATTCAGGACAGGACAGTAGTCGTAAGATATCTGCGGAGCGCAAGACGGGACTAACTACAGCGCTGTGTTACCACATTGTGCACGTAAAATGCCATCATGCATTTTGTCGCTAACGTTTTCGTCTCTAGTTTGTCCCAGGACAGAGACGCGGGCTGTACATATTATTCTGTTGTTCCTGGACATTATGTATGTACTACTGCAAGAATACTAATATCAGGCAGTTCGGGATAAAGTTAGCACTAAAAATTGAACGTTTGAAAAATATCACTAGCCGTTAGGTATTGCATATAGTTCAACATTAACTATAGTTGCCTTGTATAGTTGCCAGTGAAATCACGCAGTTTAGTTCCGTGTATTTTCCCATTTAAATAAACAATACTGAAGTAAAATGAACTGAAATCGACACACTCGTATTTTACATTTTTTTTTTGTCAAACGATATAGTTTCTTACACGCGCAACATCAAGTAACGTATTTAAGGAGGTTAGACATTAATCATGTGCTGTTACGCGCGCAAAGATACGAATTGGCTGAAAATAGAGCTTAGGAAGACTTTTTCGAGTGCTCACTTTATCCCGAACCGCCTAAATACTGATCTCTATAGCCTCACTGCCCACCGTCCTATAGGCCAACACCACATGACACGTCTAATGTAATGTGCAACATTCATGATTGGTCGCCTTTCAAGCAGTGCTCCAATTGCAGTGTCTATGTCAGGGGCTGATCTAGGGAGGGGGCGCTGATGGTGCCGAAAATTATTACGTGGGAATGAAATGTAAATGAGTGTAAAAATATACAATACCTACCAATATTAAGACTTTTACTATTTTTTGTATTTTTATTAACCTTGAACGCCATATAATGTTATAAACACAGTATTTATAATTAGAATGTACACTTAAAACACTACTAAAGGTAGCTAGTAAGAACAGGTTTTTTATGCATTTCTACTAAAATTTTATACTTTTATTTAGGCGAGTGCAAAACACCGTATACGAGATACATTTATTACTGTTAGGTTGATTGGACTGAAGAAAAAAGGGTGTGTGAAAAGAGGGAGGGGGACAAATAACAATTCTCGCCCCGGAAGAAGGAAAACCTAGTTCCAACCCTGTCTACATATTAGCAATTAGCTGTAATTATCGTGAAAAACTTTGTTTCTATGCCTTACGTACACATCTGCAGTTGTGGAGGCCGCGGTGGCCGAATGGTCAGACCATTCCCCTCCCTCCAAGGCGATCCGGGTTCGATTCCCGGCGGGGTCAGTCCCCGGATTTTCGCATGTGGTAATCGTGCCGGCAGGTTTTCTCGGGGATCTCCCGTTTCACCCCCGCAATTTCATTCCGGCGCTGCTCCATACTCGCCTCATGTCACCCTCCACCAGCGATAAAGACCTCGCTGTTAAGCGCTGACTAAAATGTCTCACTCACTCGCATCTGCAGCTGTGCTTCGTGGTCACTGATAGGATGTTTTTGACTCTCAGCGTCTTGTAATTCCATCCTCCTAATCTCACACGTGTAGTGTCGCAGCAACTATGTTCTAATTGGTACAGTCAAGTAAGTGACGCTTCTACAAACGGACACACCGCCAATAACCGCTGCAGATGTGCACATAAGACATTGAAACAAAGTGGTTCAAAAATCATTTCACTAAAATCAAGAGTCCCTACACTTCAGTGAAATAATATGAACGGGATCGTGTTCATGCGAGCAGTACACGATACTCACTTTTTATTTAACAAGATTTATGTTTGACACAGTTTTAGTTGTGTTGAAAATTTGTTATAAACACTAGCTCTTCAATAAAACTACATCATCGTGAGTTTCACATTTATAAAAAGACAATTTATACAAGTCCCAGTACTAGGGGAAATAGTCTAACGGTGATGCTAAACACGTGTGATATGTTCTGCTTTACTTATCTGCAATTAAATGTGACAGTTCCGAGGCGATATATTTTTAGGTGTTGTAGATGTTTGGTGAGACGTGTGTTCATATTTTTTCGGTTTTGAAACGAAAATGAGGTGAACATTCTACTACAGGTACAAAAAATTTTGCTTCGTTACTAGCGTTACATAATGTTATAACAATTTATCGAATAAATACCAAACTTACTGAAGTTATAAGAAATGCCTTGGTTGCGTACATATTTGCTGCTAAGTGTTTATCACGCCCGACGCCTAAACTGAACACATGAGGATGGGTTTACAATTGAAAACTTAAGCATTAAATTATACGAAGAGATGGTTTATCGCGGGAAAACCTGACTGTGTTTCAACGCACGTTCAACTTACGAAAAGATTACGGACGGACACTTGTACGTAGAGCTTTTGTCCTATATATTTGACTGAACCAATAAAATTCACGCTATTATAATAGTTTATGCCAATCATTGGTCTGCGGATAGCTACGTTGTGTCAGACGTATATCACCCAATAATTAGAGGTACGTCAATTTCGCGGATTCATCTGGCGGCAGCCTAGACTTGTCAGTCCTATACACCCACTAGCCATAATCGATTATCTATTGGCTTATGACCGTACAAGCAGGTATCAAGCGATAGCACTTCGCATTATTTCCTTATTTACTACTGGCTTGCAGTAGTCAAACGCGTTTCATAACAGCCGCCAGCAAGTCACAGACATGACAATGAAGTATACATAATTGGCGTTCAACCTGACCTGGAATGTATCTGCGAAGTTTACGTACATCTACCAATAATACACGTCAATCGAAAGTGCAGTTTTCAAGGGTATGTTGGCAAACAAAATTTTCGCGATATACCGTCATATTTACTTATGTGTAATGACGTATGCATTAGATTTGAAATTGCGTTGCTCAATGCGATGGATTCCAATAGGACTTAGCAGCTTCTGCACGTGTGTGGGGTTTTCTGAAGCGTTATGAGTGCGTGGTAGATAAACAAACGCTGAAACCATTAATTGATTTAATTCTTCACTATTTTTCGAAGCCAATACGGATAAAATACTCAATGACAATCCTAGATAATGGTATTTGCCAACTTTACGAGTAAATATTTATCCAGAATTACTAATTCGCCACGCATGATCTCTTGCGCCGCAGTTAAATGCACGAGGTTCCGGGGTCAGAGATTGTGCCTCAGAAGTTAGTAACACTGGAAACAATTTTGTTTAAAACGTTGGATAAAACTATTGTCTAGAATTGCAATTGTTTAATTTCCGCAATTTGGCTTCAAGAAACCTTCAGTTATATATTAACGCTTTTAGCGTTAAATTATGTACCACGCCCTCTTAAACGAAATAGTAAGTCATATTTGATTAACATCTGCAGTAAAATCTCTGGGAAAGCAACCAATCACGGCGAAGCATAATCCATCTACGACGCATAGAAACAGCACCAACGGTCAAAACTGTTAACACGGCTAGATCTAACAGTTCTTCATCCATTTGCGCACATATATATATATATATATATATATATATATATATATATATATATATATACACACACACATTATATATATATATACATCTCTCTCTCTCCTTCCCTCCTTCCCTCTCTCTGAATGAAAATACTGAACACGACAATTTGCATAAAGTCCGTCAAGCGATAGAGAGGGCCACGATTTTGTTGTGAAAATATTTTTGCCACACTTTGTTTCAGTGTCTCACGTGTACATCTGCAACTTTGCTTCATGGTTATTGGCAGCGTGTCTTTGTTCAGGCAAAAGTCTCTCATTTGACTGCACCAATCAGAATAAGATTATTGTGACTACGTACGTCAGTTATTAGCCCAGGGCAAGTGAGCGTAAAATCATCCAATCACAGACGATGTACCAGAGCTGCAGATGTGCACATGGGCATTGAAACTAAATGTTACAAAAATTGTTTGCCATTAAATCGTGACTCTGGCAATAACTTAACGCCAAATCTGTAGTTAATACCACCATTTTCTGGTGGTGATATAGTCTTTTTTTATTGGCTGGAATTATGACTTGAAGGTTTCACTGAGAACTGCTTTTACTTAACATGTATTTCCATGTGTGCTACAGACGTTTATTGCATAATTATTGCAGTTCATTTTTTTTATTGTAAACCGACCCTAAGCTTAGCCCATTGACCTCACAATGCAGAGAAAGGCACATCCTGGTTTCAGCCAAACCTGGGATCTTTACGACTGGTTTCATGGCCAGGTAAGTGAAGAGTCGGGACTGCTCGCTGTGATACATGCAGACAAAAAAAAAATAAGCCTTCTTTCTCTGTCCTCCATACCTAGAGCGCCCATAAAGTACGCGCGCTTTTCTGTGCGGCCGTTAAATTTTGTTCTGTTTTTAAATACATGAAGGGTGAGACAATGCAGTTCTTACAACTGTCCAAGAAAAAAAGTTAAAGGCTTTTATTTTGTTTCCCGTTTAATAATATTTTGTAATGTGTATTATGTAACTTTCAAATATTTAAAATCATACAATATACTATACGTTGTACAGTAATTTTTCTCGTGACAAAGCTAAAGATAAAAAAGTAAATTAAAAGAACAATTATTCTTACTGTTTATCTTTTCTTAGTTCTTTTTTGTGTAATTATTTTTCGCACTGCTCAATGTTCCGGACTACAATCGGTTGCATTACATCAAAATAATCGTTAAAATTGTACAAAAATATGTTTAACAACCGAAAAAATTCAAAAAAATGTTTAAGCTCTGTTTTTTACGTCTTCCAGTGTTGACAAAACGTATTAGGTGAAACATTTATTTTTCGAAATAATATTAATTAAACAGAGCCTCTAGTGTGGGTGAATTGTTTCCACATAATATAGTCTACAAAATTGGTTTAAATAACAAAAATTAAATCAGTAAAGTAGGCTACGTCTTCTATAAACAACTGATAAAAGCAGAACTCTAAACCTATCCTCTCTCTCCCTTAAAAATAAGTTACAAGTAGGACTTTATTTTTAAACTATCTCACGTGTGTTATTATTTCAATTTCTGTGTCGTTTATAGCTCTAAAGGCTTTTATTTACCAATATTTCCTTTCCACCCCCTCCCCCAACACTTTCACCCATACACGCACGCAATTTTGTGCTAGTATCTTTAAGAATATAATTAGAGATGACGGTAAATTCGTGAATAATTTTTTTGTCCCAATATACCTTTGATAACACTGAGGTTTCTTACAACATGTATGATTAGATAATATACTTCTGACAGCTTTTCTCTCTGCAGACTAGTAACAGGCATAAAATATTACAATAACGAGATTATTATTGGCTCAGTCAAATAGGGTACCATCTCCAAGTACAAGCTAAAACCTGTAATCTTTTCTTAATTTGAACGTGGGTAGAAATCTAGCATACAGTCAAGTTTTCCCGCGATAAACCAACATCTCTACTCATAACATACATCGAGAAGTTCTTCAATAAGAAACTTCGAAATTTCGGGTTTGATAGATCTACTTCCACAGGCGACAGTATCTTTAAGTTAAGAGTGCGTGGTAGATAAATAAACGCTGAAAACATAAATTGATTTCTACGCTTTTTTCGAAGCCAATATGGATGAAACACTCAATGACAATCCTATAAAACAGTATTTGCCAACTTTATGAGTAAATATTTATCCAGAATTACTAAGTCGTTACGCGTGATCTCTTGCGCCGCAGTTAAATGCTCGAGGTTCCGGCGTCAGAGATTGTGCCTCAGAAGTTCGTAACACTGGAAACAATTTTGTTTAAAACGATGGCTAAAATAATAGTCTAGGATTGCTATTGTTTTAATTTTCGCAAATTGGCTTCGAGAAACCGACAGTTATAGATTAATGCTTTTAGCGTTGAATTGTGTACCACGCCCTCTTAAGGTATATCACGATACACGATCGGTTTACCCTAGAGCACAGTCGTAGAAGAACAGGTCTGGACACTCACCTATCTACCAATGTATTTTGCTTAACCCCCTTGTTTGGCTATAGTTCGTCAAGTTACCGATAATGTACATTTTGGCGCTGTAATCCGGGCGGTCGGACTCAAACTCCGCTCACTTTTTTCCATTGTTAACATTATAAAGTAAATAAAGATTTCTGGAGCCATAATTTTAAATTGTGAGCAAACGTAGTATTTCATAAATTGATAAAAAAAATACGTTTTGATAAATTGTTTATCTTTGTGGGAGGGAAGTGGGCGAAGTATGAGCTCGACCGCCGGATTACAGTGCCAAAATGTATAGTATTCTCGGTAACTTGGTGAACTACAGCCAAACAACAAGGGGGTCAAGATTCCAGGCGAGTGTTCAGACCTGTTCTTCTACGGCTGTGCCCTAGTACATGTTTTTTAGTGTAAGTATTTACCAGTTGATATTTCTAATCAACTTTCTGAAGGAAAAAGTAGGCTTATGAGATCACCTTCCTGTCTGTGTGTGTCTGTGTGTATGTATGTCTGTGTGTATGTGTGTGTGACTGTGAGTGTCCTCTCCATAAAAACTTTTGAACCAGTGGACCGAATTTCATCAAACTTTGTACACAAATGGTACATTGTAATCTGACTTGAATTTTATACATATCGTTTACGGCCTTTTCATATTTTGAAAATGGTGGCCATTTTAACATTTTTCGATCCTGCTAGATATCTAAGGAACCGTACTTTATAATTTCACCAAACTTGGTACACATATACTACAAACACATCATCCTGTTCATATTTTTAAAATGGCGGCCATTTATATATTTTTAGCAAAGTATTACATATCTTAGGAAATATTTTTCAGATTTTCAACAAACTTTGAAAACATTTACTACACACAAAGCTGAATTTACTGTTGCGTATTTCTTTCATACCGTGTTCATATTTTTAAAATAGCGGCCATTTTATATTTCTGACATAGTGTTACATATCTTAGGAAATATTTTTCAGAATTTCACCAAACTTGGCACACACAAGCCTACTACATACGTTGGCTCGAATATTATGTTTTTCGTTCATCGGGTGTTCGTATATTCAAAATGACGGCCTTTTGTATATTTGTAATGTAGTATGACTTACCTGATGAAATATTTTTTTAGGAATTTCATTAAACTTGGTACACATATTTCATATCAAGCTGAACCTATCTCGTTCATAATTTTGTATTATTTTGAAAATGGCGGCAATTTTTTTATATTTATGATAGAAGGACATCTCAGAATTTTTTTTCCTCAATTTCGTTAAACTGTGTACTCGTATATTACTTGGTAAGCTGGCTTTTCTTAAGTAAATTTCGTTTATCTTACGTCTAAATCAATATTACAATTTAATATTCCCAGATTACGTAAAAGATTTTTACTTTAAGGGTTAGTTTGCGCCCACTTCGAGGAAAGTAGGCTTATCTGTTATGCTAACTTCTTGTTTTTTAACGTAACTTTGAAAGAATATGTTTATTCGGATAAAACAGCCGTCCCAAAGATTCGGGTCTGTATTTCGTAATGCTTCTTCCCTCTGTTTCTCTCTCTCTCTCTCCCTCTCTCTCGCTATCTGCTTTTCTGTACCCGTAAGTTGTATACCGTTTCACGTGACGGAAACTGTGGCATGCATGACTACTGGCAATATGCTCACAATCAATTTTCCAAATTGCTATCATTTTGGTATTATGTACTTCGCTTCCGCCTTTCTCAAGTATCACGTGCAAGCTTCGTATTAATAACATAGCGATCTGTGATGATAGCCTGTCCTTTTTCCTTTATATTCGGATCCCCTCTCACTGTTCTGGAAGGAGAAAGCGTTAAGTATTAAAACCTTCCTGGCACGGGCATGTAACCTTCGCAACTCCTAACACAACCATTAATTAAGCTCTAACAAATATCCTTTGCTATCGGTCAAAAAAATAATCTAGCCCCTTAAAAAACTGTCAGTTGCACGCTGGAAAATAAAATAATATGAAATACTTTGAGGGTTTGTAAAATAAAAAACCAGTGTATTATATCGAGTTCTACAACTCTTGTCTTGATATATAATATTTCGTCGGCAGTTTACTGCCTGTCAGTGTAAATGCTCGTAGCGATTAGCAAATAAATTATCAATTGGGTGAGATATAATATTTCAAGAAGAAATCCACTCCCTTTCAGTTATTACCATAAACATAGAAAAAAAATTAAATTACCTAAACACAGACGGTAAAACAAAGTTTCCATTTACTCGGTAAAAAGTTGGAAAAATGCAAGAATGCAAATGTATGTATTTGATTATTTTGCACGAAATTTCCTTCCCAACTTACGACTGACTCTCTTGCAGCGTCATACGATGCGACACCTTATACGATTATATATCCACAATCGACCTGCTGGCCCTGTCTTTGCACGGTCATTCGCCAAGACGAAGGACGCAGGCTCTGTAAACTTTACGTTAGGAGCCCTGGATTTGATGCTTGCTGTCTCGCAGGCTAGTTCTGATGGATGCAATAAACTATACTAAATTAGTCAATGGGCCAACAGTGTGAGCTTACCAAATTATTGTTTCTCTTGCTGAAAAATACGCTCGTATCATAGAATACAAAAAAAAAAACTGACGCCGTAACTTGACAGCAGAAAGAAGATGCATGGAAGAAAATCTATATGTAATTTAATTCATATAGGAACCCATATGTGTAACATAACCTACAAAATTATGTAAATATAATATAACCCACAATAGGTGTTATAATAAACAAAAGTATCTAAAAACATGTAATATTATAAGCTACAAATTTATATTAAGAATTTTTCAATCCAGAATCCTTAATCATCGCATGTTTTATTTTTCCCGAAGAAATAAAAATATGTAT
>PNEQ01071847.1:0-16282 GCA_003012365.1 Medauroidea extradentata
TAATCGATTCTTGCAGCAACCATTTTGTTCTAATAGTGTCGTACTTCTTGAGCGTAGTTAACATCTCTGATACAGAGATGTAAACAGAACATTGCGGTGCGACGATTACGCGATAGAATTATTTTTACCGTTTCTGTCATCTTAAAAATAAGATGCGACGATTACGCGATGGCGACGATTGTGCGATAAAACACGGTAGGTGGGGTGTGAAAGCAGCACCCTTGGACCCCGTAGGTGTTTGCGTTGCTGCCAACAAGCTAGTTGGCTGACTTGGGGTCATGCTAGTCACTGGTCTTATCTGAGAAACCTGAATGTCTGTGGTGTCTGTGATGGTGTGAAACAGATTGTTTGCTGGTCTCCTCAGTGCCTGTAGGTGTGTGTCCTCAGGGGCCCACAGCTGCGGAAAGGGTTTGGTTCACCCCAGCTGACTTCCCCACAAGTTGTCAGCTGTTGGGTCTGGCAAGGCTCCCCCATCTACTCGCCACCATATCTAGGCAAAGGGGAACACTGTCCCCACGTGGAACCTCTGCCTGGCAAATGCAGACCCGCACGGAACTAGGGTCCATTAAGATTTGGCGATACTCACGTCTCCGATCCAGCAACGGGATCAAGGGCCCACATTGTGAGCCACCTGATGTTTGAGAATTCTCATGTGGACATAGTTGCCTCATCAACACTTAATGCTGGATTTACACAATTCTCATTTATTCTCAATAGTAGGTTCTCCCTTCTTCTACCTCCCTTCTTCCTTTCTGTCAGATGTCCTTGCTTCTAATTGTGCTATTTAACTCATGGAAAGTCATGTCCCAAATGTGAGTGAACTTATTGGAACTTGCAGTACCCTGAGGCTCATCAATTTCCTCTTTTAATATTGTGACAAAACTCTTTAAACAAGTCATCTCCGTACGAGGCACCCACAGTTTCTTCCAGTGCAGAAGCATGTAAGTTGCAGCTCCGTCCTTCCTGTTTATAGTGTGTATCTACTCATTGTTCTGGGCACTGCGATGGGTGGCTGGCCAGCCAGTCACATGGTTCTGAATTTAACATTCCAGCCCAATTAAATTTTTAACTTTCTAAACATAATTTTTTTACAATGTATAATCAGGGTAAAAATGGAACAGTTTGAATTTTTGTGCCGTGTTCATGTATGTATGCATTGCATGAGTGCATGGATGTGTGATTTTATAGTTACCTGAAATATTTGTACAGTGTTTCTTTATAAATTAAATGCTTGTCGAATTGCGTTGTAGAGGAATTAACAAAATACAATACTGTGACCTGCAGAGATTAGAGAAACATACAGCTGGAGCATAAGCAGCCAATACTGTGGCCGAGCTGACTTTGTTTATTCAGGTTGCAATATGGCAGAGTGCAATCAGCTGTTCCTGTAGATGAACTGAGGAACGAGGTTATGGTTGCCCAAACCACAGTCGCATTATACTCGTTGCTATGGTAATAAACAACATTTTTCGGTTACCAGTATGGCAGATGGGATCCTCCCTGTTCCGTCTAAAGGCTTTATACCCCTCGCCCTAGGACATACCTTATGCTCCATCTGTATGTTTCTCTAATCTCTGGTTGCCTGAGTCCCATGCTTTTGTTTTCAAAACATTTTATACTTAATATATATGAATTATGTAAAGTACTGTATCATGATGTTAGATGTTGTTAAGTAGCATTGAGGCAAAACACATGTGTACAATTTATGTGTTACATCCCTATTATGTGCTTGAAAAACTAGGCATCTACTTTATACCAACTGTACTTTGGTTGTGGAGAAAAATAAAAGTTTGGTGTTCGGCATTGTTGACGTAAGTAACTTGCTGGTAATTTTAATTATGTCTAAATATTCACAATCCTTTCTCAATAGTCATCATAAATTCAAATTTGTGACTTGTTGTGTAAAGCACAGTTTTGTGTGAACAGCATAAAGTAGATTTTTGTAGTTACTTAAATAAATAATTTTATCAACATTGACAGTTGTGGAGGAACAGAATTTCCTTGTTATGCATGTACCGTATGTACCTCGTAGTTTCATTAGTAATGAGTCAATCAATATGTATGCAATGCATATCAAGGAAAGGTTTCATGATGAATCTAGTCACGTATCCTTCACAGCCTGTTTGGTCAAAACATAGGCTTACTGTAAGTATACATACAGGAATGAGTTTCGTGTATTCATTTGGCAGCAGCTTAGACTTCTCAGTCCCGTACATGCACTGGCTAAAGTCGAATGTCCGTTGGCTTCTAACTGTACCAGCGAGTAGCATGAATTATTTCCTTATTAATTACTGGCTTGCAATCGACAAAGGTGTGTCAAAATAACATTGTCTATCACAGAAGTAATGGTGAAGCATTCATTCTTAATGTTCAACCTTGTCTAGAATTTATTCATGAAATATTAGGGGCCTTTGAGTAGTATACATATTACAAATACAGTAGTTGATGTTGAAGTTTACTTTCCTATTTAAAGTGGTATACTTCAGAAAAATATAACTACACTTCATTGAAGTACTACTTTGCTGTTTAGATTCTTTTTTACTTTTAATTAAAATATATCAGTAGTGGAGTATGTGCACAGGCATAAAAACACATGCATAATTAATTTACCATCCTGCACTTCACTCTGTAAGTTAGTAAATTAATGGCTAAAACTTTCGTATGTATCAATAGTTGTAAAATGTTGTGTAACAACATGAATCCACAAACTTATTTTGTCATTAAAGGGTTGGCCGTATTTATTTGGAAAAACAGTTCCTAACAATGTTAACTTTAAATTACTATTGTTCAGTTAATTGCTTTATGCGTTGAAATAGTTGATTTTGTCCCCTCAGAATTTTGTATTTATGAGTTTCAAATTTGCGCGAAGTTGACTAAACTATGAAAACTTGGTTGTAACAAGTTAGTGTAGATGTTACTGCCATATGTGATTACAAATTATTAGCAATGTTATCAGAAATTGTTGCAAATAACGGGTTGTGTTTGTAGATTAGATTATTCTTATTATTATAAACTGTGGAAGGGAATTGCTCTTTTGCAATTTTACTTTCATTTTAATCTGCAGGAGTACAGCATGGAGTCTCTCTTAAATTTTTTAAGTATTTAAACTTAAATGATGAAATGCACCCAATATTGTTGCTTTTTGCAATATTGTATATTTCTGAAGCATTTGAACGACGTAAAATATGGATTTTGCAGCAAGTTTTACAGACTTGGCATAACACAGGGTGCTGAAGTTACGGAGCTTGTAAGTTTTCAATCTTACAGCTTTTCACTTGGAAAAAAGTAGTACAATAATCTAAGAATGGTGATTGTGTGTGTTCTGTCATAAGCTTTTAGGTTGTGGATGAAGTGACCATGGTGTCTGTGGCTATGTTGGTAGCAGTACGACCAGAAGAACATTAGGCGGCGAGTGTACGATGCCCTTAATGTGCTAATGGCAATGAACATTATCTCCAAAGAGAAGAAAGAAATCAGATGGTTGGGGCTGCCCTCTAATTCTCTGCAAGAATGTATGAACCTCGAAAAAGACAAACAGCGGCGTATTGAGCGCATCAAACTGAAAACACAGAAGCTACATGAACTCATACTCCAGGTAACGCTCATCATTAATTTTAATTCATAGCTTGCAATTGGTTGTTTTATGTTTTATTGTGTTAAACACACTTGGACTTTAAGTTGTTAAAAGATTTCTTGTTAAATGTTACAATTCCTGCATGAAAACTTGATATTTTTATGTGCCCGGTTAGACAACTTCGAATATAAGAAGACACCCCATATTTTAATTTTGCCACAAATACTTACTGATGCACTTAACTAAATAAAATTACAAATATTAAATTAATTTTAATATAGGTACATGAACATAAGCCTATGGAAAGTAGGAAAAAGCATAACTTTTCATCAAAGCAATTTATCACAAAGTCTCTACCTGTGTATAGTTTGTGCACAATTATTATGCATTTATACATGCCTAACCATTCATTTAAGTTTCACATTTGAACTACAAAATTCCAATTTTCTTTGCTGCAATGCAGAAAAACTGAAAAAGCCCAAGTTCGCACTTCATAAATTTCGCTAATTTTGTAAACGTCAAAGAAAAATTTTGGTGGTAACAAATGTGTGCAAAGTATTGTATTTTTAGTTAAATATTTAAATAAAATTACTTTTTTTACATATATGTTAATTGAGTGGTTGAAAATTTACCCATTCATTACATTTGATGGTTAGATTAGGCATATTAAACACACCAATACATATGATTGGAATGAGGGATAAAATTTTATAAACTAACATTTGTTGCAAGAATAAGCTGTTATCTGTTATTTTTCTTAAGTACCTAAAATAGGTTACTTTCTACAAAAAAATTTAGAAAATTCAGAACATAATTTTAGGTTATGTTGGACCACCTTACAATTATAACCACACAACTATACAACTAAATGGCGAGATAATTATTTTTACGTCATATTATATGGCATTGCATCTGTATTAATTACTCGAAGTTACGAACAACGCCATAAAGAATAAAAAAATTTTTAAATACGGTAGCATAACCTACATACCTTGAATTTGTTCATTCGTGTTTCGTCTCTAAATGTTCTATTTAAGACGCAACAATTTTACCCCCATTATTTTCACTGTTATTTGTTGCGGAAAAAATTATGCTGGATTATGTCATTCGTACCATGTATTTTACGCGGTGCGTGTGAAGCGAGGATACATTGCGTTATTTTCCGAGACTCTCTTTCTGACAAAATGTACGTCACATCATTACAGACGTAAATTTCTTTGGTCGTAATTAATATTGCCATATTAAAAGATAAATATGTAGTTTATTACTACAATTTCAAACAAAAATAAACGGGAATCACGTAAAACCAGGATAAACTAACACTTTGCGTTACTTAATCCAAACAGCTGCCATTTTCATGCCTTTTTGATACTCTCGAAACTCGCTTTCGACTCGTGGTCGAAAATCTATTTTCTCGATTTATATAATCAATATCTCGAATCAGACGTAATTTACTACAGAATACGTCAAAAATTTCGTAATTTCGCACATAATTGATCAATTTCGCGATTTCAAACAGAAATGGCAAATTTCGTGATTTCGCGCGTCGCGAAAAAAAACAGGTTGTCTCTATACATAATTCATTGCATAACGTCTGCTTACTTAGCTTAATGTTGCCTCACTTAAAGTGGTTTCTGACATTGATCTGGCAGTGATTTGTGTAGCATTATTTGAGAGTTGAGACTACATCTTCTCTGTTTTATTGCACGGTGGCTTCTTGTGAGCCACCTATCTTGCACATTGCTTCCACCCTTCGTGAAGTTTCCTTATTTTCACCCTTGTTATAAAATTTGCTATGGCATATGTTCACTAGGTTGGTCAAGTCATCTGGTAGTATTTAGGTTGAAAAGTCACGAAAATATAAGAATTGCTGAAAGAAAAATGTTGTCACTGCCTTATCAATTACTCACTCGAAACATGCTGTAAGAACAGCAGTGAGTGTTTAACAAATGTGCCTCTGTTATCTTATGTATACTATACTCGCCTCTGAAGCGGGAGATGTTATGGTGGGTGACCACATAGTATGTGGGAGAACTCCCAACGTGCTTGTTCCACTCCTGTAGATAACTGTGTCTAACCCTCAAATTTCTCTCAGTACTGTGTTATTTGTCCATCCAGCTTGCCACCCAACATGACAGTGACATGGGTTTCAATACCAGCCATTAACCAGCACATGTACATGAGCGTAGATAAAGTACAATTTTATTCATACTAAGAAAGTGGGTTGAAGTACACTTAAATTTTTTATAAGGCCTGGCTGTGCTCTGTAACTCTGTGTAGGACCTTTTCCTACACTTACGAGCAGTGGAAAGGATGGGAGTAATACTCATCAGAAAATTCTCCCTGTCTTCCTCCTCCACCCTGTCATTTTCCCCTCCCTCCCTCTCTCCCTCCCTCCCTCCCTCCTCCCTCCCTCGTACTCCATATGGTAGTGCAATCATTGTGGGAAGTGGTAGATTCTTTACGCACAGAAATATGGCCAACAGTGCATAAGCTTACTAACTACTGTACAAGAGATAATTCTACCATCGATACTGTCGTCAAGAGGCAACTCAAATGACTGCTACCAAGTTGAATAATTAGGATATACGTATGTGTAGCACCATTTTAGGTTTTTCTTGTGACAGTTAATTAAGAGCCCTATACAGCTGGCACATTTGTGTTGGTGTGATAGGGGATACTACGAAATGTGCATTCAGTGTTTTATATATATAAAGAAACCCCATTTGAAATCATGCTTCTCTATATTTATTTCTAGATATCATGCTAAGAAGTATGGTTTTGGGGTACCTTAAAATGTCTAAAAACTGATATGGAATTGTAAAACAAAAAATATACTTACTATAGAAGCATGTGCTGAACTACTATATTATGCACTTTCCATAAATAAAATAGGCACAGCTTAAAATACCGTAGGAAAAAGCTAACTACCACAACGTTGCATGTTGTTCCCGAGGACAGCCATAACGTTGACAAGATTGCTGGCGCACTAGCCAATCTGGGCATTTAATCACTCCCCTGTTTTCGTATCTCTAATGCTGCGTCTAGTGCGTGCTGTGTAGCGCTCTTAACAGTTGTACTGTACATTTGGTAGTCACATCTGTATATAATCTCTTATATGGCATCATTAATTTAATTTTCTATTTAAAATGTGCAATGTATGCAATATAGGAGCAGGAAAAATTGGCTACTTACTGCATGCATAAAGCAATTAAGAAATTAAAATGCAATTTACCGTATATGTTGTGTATACTGAACAGTTAGTAATTTTTTACAATTATGTATTTAACTTCCGAGATGTTTCTCTGTGTAACGTTTCGTAAAATTTAAGAGTTTTAGAATTTTCGGGTGGTTGTGGTTGGTTATTTTTTTTATATATATAGAAAATGATGCCATTTGTATAGCGCTGCCTTTGTGTTGTAAATCAATTGGAGAGAGTAGTACTGTGCATTTTCAGCAAATCTCGTTTAAAAACCTGGTGGAGCGTAACAGACGAATCCAGGAACAGAATGGCAAGCCAGCGCCAAACGCTGCCATCCAGCTCCCGTTCATCGTTGTCAATACGGGAAAAAAGACTGTGATTGACTGCAGCATCTCCGGTGACAAGTAAGGAATCAGTTTGAGCATGCTCTCAGTGATGTACATTATTTAGGAGAGAGGGGAGGTGTTTGGCAGAACTTGAGCATTGATATTGTTATAAAGATGTTAAACAGCAACATTTTTATTTTCCAACTTCTGTACTACAGTGGAACAGTGTTAATACAAACCCCGTCAATATAAAAGTACAAAGTTTTTGTTCTTTTTGGAATGAGATGAGAAATTAAATATGAATTGCAATACGGTACTACATAAAAATTTCCCCCATATGCAAAACAATAAAGTACTGTAATAGTATTCAATTTCTGTTGTTAAAAAATGTAACTGTGTTGATATGAAAGTTTGTATTTTGCAACTTTACATCCAAAAAATATGTTTGCAGACCCTATTGAGTATTTGCAAACACATGTTAATACAAACCTTGTTATTACAAATTGCCAAAATTAAGGTCCCTTTGGGTTTGTGTTAACGAGGTTTGATGTAATTTGTTATATAATTAGGCATATAGTTTATAAAAAATTTTGTTATTATTTGAACACTTGACATTTTATTGGTGTTTGCGATCCCCATTGTAATTATTTTCACCTAACTTTTTGCGCAAGTTTTAAGTGTTTTGCTTTTAGTAATTTGCTAGGGTTATCACTGATCTTTTCGTTTGTCTACAGGACTGAGTACCTGTTCTCTTTCGACGATAAGTTCGAAATTCACGATGACATCGAAGTTCTCAAACGTATGGGTATGGGGCTGGGTAAGTATTTTGCTATTAATTTAGATTATATTCAGCTCTTATGCATTTTAAATGTTAGCGTTGAAACACACAATTAAGACTAGAGTAATTTAGTTATGTTGTTTTGGTAGTGCCAAATGAATTACATTGTTACAAGGAAAATGTGGCAACTGGAGAGTCATAATAAGTCAGTATGTTGTACAGTAATATGGACTTTTTCTGTAAAAAATGTTGCAATTTGGATGTTAGTATTAATTTTTTGTGTAGCAATGCAAACTGTTTTGTGTTCTAATCCCAATGTTCCATGTCATCGTATAAACGACTCACGTCACGTCAACAGTACGCATACCTGCCAACCCTCCCACTTTACGTGGGAGACTAAGTTTTCCATCTGATATCCGCCATTTCAATTAGTTATTCTAGTCATCCACTTTTTTGTTTTACGAGTTACTCTTGCATTTTGTTGATTAATTTTGTACGTTAGTAGATATTCTGGTGTGTGTACCATAGCTTGGATTATCTGGCACAGTATGTAGCTATAGCGTACGTTATACCATAACTTTAATGTTAAGCACGTATCTGAGATGCTAACGTTGGTGGTTGCCATAATTTCGGGACTGGTTTTTTAGTACTTGTTAGCCAATAAAAAAATGTTTTATTTTCTATTTAAGATTGGTTGTCAATAAAGACACTTGGAATCCTGACCTCTAGAAAATTCCTGAGAAAAAAGGTTACCAGAAATCTCAACTGAGAAAAAGTCTTTCCCGGGAAAAGTTAATACTGCAAAAAAAAATTACTAAATTTATTGTTACGGCAATGAAATGCAGTCGTCAGTATGAATATTTCGTTATTGCCACGCAATTATTTATATATCCAAAAATATAATTCATAGTACACTGTGAACACAGGACACTACTGTGGTGGTATTTAAGTCCCAGATTACCACAGAAAACTGTTTTCATGCTCTCTCTTCAAACTACCACGGCACTGCATCACGTGCGATAGAGAGAAAACTTTCATCACAGGGTATATCATGGGTTACGAAGGCGTGCGAGAGTACGGAAATTAAATAAAGTCAGACTTCATATGCATGGCACATTTACTAAGATGCAAAATGACTTGACATTAGGAATAAACAAAAAAAAACATGCTCCACCGATGGACTACTAACACAAATTATTACAACTTAGGCCATTTGTAAAAGTTACAAATAAGAGTTCCTTCAGGCCCGCGTACATCACGCCCAAACGCCTCGGTAAACTCGTACCAATGTTACCGCACCACTCAAATAAATTACAGTGACGTCCATCAAGCGGTGAATTGATAGAGATAAAATTAAAATACAAAAGTTATTAAGCTAATTCAACTTAGGCACATGGCCCTCTCCATCAGGTAGTCCACCCAGCCTCGTGGGTTAACCCCTTATCTCGCGCTCGCAGTCGCGACACGCCTTCCTCTCACAGCGGGTGAAGCAGAACTGGGGAGAGTCCAGGGCACACATGGCTGACCAGGGGTGCCATAGCCTCCAACTCAGCACACATATCCCTTCAGAACTCTTTTAATTACTATGCCCTACACGGGCTGCTCAGAGCGCTTAATTCAAAATGTACAACTCCTAGCAATGCATACTTAATACATAAATTTCTATTTTACGTTAAAAACATGTTGACATAAAATTAAACAATATACTATAGGTGCCGTTGGTGGAGTGATACATTGTGGCAATCACCGGAAACTTCGCAATGGGCGATTCCCAGAATTCAAGGCCCTTTGTCCAACCTCACGTACTCCTCAGGCATCAACCTGTTACATGCCTGACGCTATCCACAAAGATCAAACTTATACAAAACAGAAAATGCGATATAAGCCCTATGGCTTTTAAATTACGTCAACAAGTTACTTAGATAAAATTCATGCAATACATAGCTGAACAAAATAAGACTAGTCTAAACTCTCTAGGACAAAATTGACTGAACAATATTAATAAATTAGTAGTTATGAAAATTAAGCTAACACTAATATTATGTAGCCCACCGCAATAATTATTGATTAGTTACAAATGAATTTGTTTTAGAATAGATAGCTTCTTGCTTCAGAGTGGCATTCCATAGCCTAGCAGGACTAAAATTCATCCACAGATCTTGATGTTAGAAATAATAGCTAAATAGTGAATTAAGAAACTATTTAATTAAAATGATGAAATCTCTGCGAACAAGCGATGCACTTACACTCAGAAAGGCGGACATACTCGCCACTTTGACCAGGCCACTTATGAAATGTGAGGCTTCACTTCACACTGCACACAATATCAAACTAAGCCAAAGTAACTGGTTGCTGCCGTATGTTTTTTTTTTTTTTTTTTTTGTGTGTGTGTGTGTGTGTGTGTGTGTGTTACAAGTACAGAAAACACAAAAGCTGCAAATTTTGGCAGCGATCAGAAATTTGTGAGAAGACTCCTGCTCCAGCCGAGATTGGCTCTTTCAGGATACCAGAAATACAAATGTACAACAGAGAAATATAATACGAAGAACTGAATTGGTACTTACCAGGAAAAGTCAAAAACCTGGTGTTCAGAAATACAAACAGGAGATATATATATAGATCAAATTGACCATTGGGACAGAACCCAAGAGAGAATACACTGAATTAGGAAAACAAAAATCAGAAAAAGGGGAAGTAAAAGGATGAACAATTATTTATAGTTTTTACAGAAAGACAGAACAAGCGAAGGATCGCAACTTTGTATTGCCTTGTGGCAATTATGAACATAATGTGGAAAACATAGCTTTATTTACATGATAATTTGTTACGCAAAATGCAAAAGTGCTCAATAAATTATATACATATTAAGATAACTGAAAAGAAAATATAGTTTCATAGGACTTAATTCAACAAAAAGTTTTGTTGGACCCTCAAGGGGTCGAACAGAAATTGAAGAGCCACATTATTACCGTATTGCGTCCAAAAGAAAGTCTTTTATACGTCTGTGAGTATGAGTTTCCAGAACGTCATACTGACCCAGAGCAGAAATTAGTGGATTGCGGTGTCGAGCTGCTCTATGAAAGAAGGTATTAGCTATAAAGAAAATTACTTCAGTGGGAGACGCAACTCCCGTGGCGCGCAATAGTTCTGCAAGTGGTGTTGTAATTGGAGCGCCTAAGAGTATTCGAAGTCCTTGGTAATAAGCCGAACAGATTGGACGGAGTGTAGAAGGGGGCACGTATGCCCAGATCGCTGCTGCATAGAGAAGAACTGGAAGAACCAGTGTTTGCCAAAGACGAGTTCTGTCGGAAAGTGACAGAGGACATTGCGGAACTAAAACGGAACGAACTGCCTTCAGAGCGTTGGAGGCTTTTCCCGCAGTCGTGGTTATATGTGGAGTCCAAATTAGCGTGCGATCTATAGTTACGCCCAAATATTTTCCTGTAGAGCGCCACGGAAGAAGATGACCCATGAAGCGAAGCTGAGCTGGAGGAGGAGTGCGTCGTTTAGTTAGAAAAAGAACTTCTGTTTTTTGCGGGTTCGCCCGTATTCCATTATTACTGAAGTATGAGCTCAGGGAACGCAGGCTCATTTGAGCTCGTGCCCTTTCTCCTGATAAAAGAATGGCAGTGTCGTCTGCATATTGAAATAAAGAAGATCCTGGGAGAACTGGAACGTCTGAAACGTAAATGGCGAATAAAAGTGGACTTAAAATTGAACCTTGAGGAACTCCGGAATTTATCTCAAGTGAAGGAGACAAAGACTGAAGGACTCGTACTCTGAAAGTTCTGTTGGCCAGGAAGCTGTGTAATAATGATAGAAGTGGTTCTGAATATTGTAGATCACGCATTTTGAGTAAGAGTGAAGCGTGGTGAACAGAATCAAAGGCTTTGGCTAAATCTAATAAAATGAGAATAGAATGGTGATGTTGGCAGAATCCGGAGGTGACGTTGTCTACCACTGATGCTATGGCGTGCAATGCACTGTGTGCCTTGCGAAACCCGAACTGATGTGGTGGCAGAATTTGTAGAATATCGGTTTCGGTACGTAGACGAGATAGTATTATACGTTCGGCAACTTTTGACAGTAGGCTTAATAATGAAATGGGTCGGTAGCCGTCCGGACCAGTAGTGTTGCCCCCTGTGCGTGGAATTGGTACAATTATCGCTGATTTCCAAGGGTGAGGAAAGTATTGCAGAATAAATATGCTGTTAATTATGGTAGTGAGAAAGATGATGGCTTTCCTTGAGAGACCACGTAAGAAACGAGCTTGCAGGAGATCTGAACCGGGAGCAGTAGTGACAGAGGTGGCTGATAACGCCTTTTTTACTTCTCGTGGAGAGGTGAGAATACGTCCAGGTGTTGTGTGCGTACGGTCAGGATAGAATATGTTAGAAGTAATCGCATTTTCAGGGTCTACTCCTGGGGGTTCAAACGGGCGAAATGTTCCATGAAAAGATTCGGCCAGAAGTCGAGCCTGATCTGCAGGATCTTCAACCACTTGTCCTGCTGAGTGCAGAGGAGGAATTACTGTTTTGGATGAACGCATGTTTCGAATGAAGGTCCAGATATTACCCTTTCTTAACGATAGCGATTGCAAACGTTGCAGTTGTTGTTCCGCTTTCCATGTTTCGACTGCCCAATTACTTAGTCGTCGATAACGCTGGTATAAGTCCAGATCGTGTTCCGTACGTGACCGCTGCCAACGGGATCGAGCTCTGTCGCGTGTGCGCAACAACTGTCGGATATTCTGAGGAAAAGGTTTTTGAAATCGCCGACGAGGTTTGTGAGGAATGGCGGCCGAGGCTGCCTGCCATATAGTTGATGTGAATTGGGATACAGCAGTATCAAGTTCCTCAACTGTGTGAGGACGTGTGGATAAATCCAGCTGGGAGTCTATGGTATTTCGGAATTTGCGCCAATTGGCTCTGTGGAAGTCCCAGTGTAGAAGTGGTGTGGTAGGTAGAGTGAAGCAGAAAGATGAAACGACAGGAAGATGGTCTGAATCCAAGGATGTAATGGTCCACGGGGGAGCAAGTTGTAGTCCTGGTGATACCAAAAATAGGTCTAGAACGGATGGGTTGTGATCGTTTCGAGCAGGTGTGTATGTTGGAGTGCGTGGAGCTTGCAGAGAGAGGCCCCAATTTGCAGTAAACTGTAGGAGTCCTCGGCCGCGAAAATCTGTACTGCGACAACCCCAGGAGACGTGTCTACTGTTGAAGTCACCCATTAATACGAAATCATTGTCTAGGGCAATTAGGCGTGTTAAATCGTGCTGGAAATGCCCTGTGCGGAATCATGTATAAAACTGTCAAGGTGAATGGTCGTTGAGCTGATGGAAAACGAACTGCCACTGATTCTATTGAAATGCCTGGAGGAATTTCTTTGCGGTAATGTTGGATGTCTTCGCGTACCAGAATGGCTACCCCTCCCCGTGGTCCTCCCAGACGATCACGGCGGTGAGTGCGATATCCTGGTATTTCGAATTTGTGATTAGGTTTGAGCCATGTTTCTGTGAGTCCGACTATTGCTGGTTGAATTTGTGTAAGTAAGTCCAGAAATTGTGACGTGCGGGCAACAATTGAACGAGAATTCCATAGTAAAATTAAATCAGTCATGGATGTTTGCGTTGTCCGAAGGACGTGAATTGTCCGTAAAAAGATCGCACAACGACAGTATGCTTTCTAGAATTACGCCACATTTATCGATAAATGTGGGAGCTGCCAGGAAAGAGATTAAGAAGGTTTTGAATTTGTTTAGCCAGAATCCAAAGTCAATGTTTCGCATTTTAGAAAGGAAATCCTGCAAATTATCTCCAATGGGTTTATCAGAATTGGGTGCTGTTTGGTCCTGTTGTGCAGAAGAGGTGAAGGGACCTGTGTTAGATAGTACTGATGCATATGAACGAGCAGGATTTCGGACAGAAGAGACGGGTTTGCTCAACGAGCGTTGTTGTTGGCCAGTAGGTAAAAGGTTGTTTCGTTGTTGTTGATTTTGATTTTGTTGTTGTTTGTTGCGGTTCTGAATCCAACGTTCTCGCGCAGGACATTGACTGTAATTAGCTGTATGAGCCCCCTGACAGAGACAGCATTTGGGTTTGGTGCCTTCCGGTAATCGACAAGTAGAGCCGTTGTGTGGACCGGTACATTTGACACACCTGGGAGCTTCATCGCAGGTGTGGGACGAGTGTCCGAAACGTTGGCAACGGAAACACTGAACAATCCTGTTGCCCCCTCGGAATAGTTCAACTGTAACGCCTAGACCATTGATGTGTTTTATTTTTAGAACGTCATGAAGTTGTGAGGTACCTTCGAGCACTGCCAGGAAAAGTGGGAATGGTTCTGGATTTTGTCCGCGTTTTTCCAATCGAATAACTGAGCTGACCTTGATGCCTGAATCTATCAACGCCGCTTTGATGTCTTCCGGAGGTGTTTCTATTGGGAGTTTGCGAAAGACCACTCTGCCGTTTCTATCTTCCGGGAGAGCCCAAGTGTGAAAGCGCACTCCTTTGGACCTGAGGAGTTCGACCATTTTGTAGTGGTCGTCCTTTGTGGCCATTTGCAGGGTAGTGGAACTGTCGTAGTTATGAGCGATCATATTCGGGAATTGCGTTCTCATTTCTGATGCAGTTTGGAGTGCTGTTGGACCCATACTTCCTTGGCATACTATGAGCGGTGGTTTGGCGGCTTTGACTTGTGCCGGGTTGGATGTTTTGGGTGGTACACGTATGCCAGAAGTGGATGGTTGGTGAGAAAAGTTATGGACTGAAGTTTTGTTTGTGGTGGACTTAGGTTGTACAGAATTGTTAGGTTGTGTTTGAGACTGAATTTGAGACTGAGAATAAGACGTTGAAGTTCGTGATGGTGGGTTTGAGGCTGCTGTAGTTGTATTTAGTGGAGCAGGTTCAATGGCATCAGGTGAGGGGCGATATCGTTTCCCTTTGGTTCCTTTATCTCGTGGTATACGAGGTGTGATGAATTTGTTAGCAGCACCTTGGCGTACAGAACTGTCAGGTGGATTGGTGTAATCATCTGTTTCGGTCCAATCACATGTGTCTGAACTGTCAGAGTTGTTGGTTGCCGGGCGTTTGTTACTGCTAACCTCTGTTTCCATATTAGCATCTGTGGTTGTGGGAGTGGAATGAGAGTGAGTGGTTCTAACTGGTTGTTTGACTACTCCGAAAGCTTCAGCCAATGATGGCTGTGTTGCAGAAACATGAACGTCCACTGGAACAGAAATAATTGGACGAGTGAAAGTTGTTGTGTTCGGTATGAAGCCATTTGAGTTGGTTTCTTGACATAGAGAGGAAAAAGACTGTTGTGTTGAAAGTTCAGAATTGGTATTGGTTTCACCGAATATGTGCTGGAGCGAAGTGGCAGGTGCAATGATTTGTGATAAGTCGGGTCCGGGTAGGCCATGTCCTTGTGAAGACTGTGACATGGTAACTGTAGTAGTGGTTGGAGTAATCTGGCCAAGGGTTAATGATGAGCAGGAAACTATTTTGCAGGTATCAAGCGCTGCTCGTTTTGCTGCTTCAACTACACGTGGGTCGATTGGAGACAAAGAATATTGCGACAGTTGGTTGGGTTTGCAAGAGATACTGGACGTCACCTGCGAAGAGGTGTAAACTGTAGTTGTGCTTGTGTTTGTAGAACCAGAGAATGGTACTTTAGGTAGTACAGAAGTAGACTTTTGTGTTGATTTCTGACGCTCGGCAATATGTAGCGCCAGCAGGGAATCAAAATCGTCATTTGGTAGAGTGGAAACTGGTTTGGACTTTTTCTTTTTCGTAGGGTTCACTTGTTTCTTGGCATTTTTCAGAATGTTAAGAAGTTTCGATTTTCCATGTGGGGAAGAACGTACAGAACGAGGTTTGGGTTGTTTTCCAGAAAGTTTTACAGAATGTTGTGAGGATACATCAGAAAAGTTATCATCTTGTGATAGCATCGGATCATCAGTGTGTGACCGGCCTTCTATCTCAGTGTGCGAACTGCCATCAGTAACAGTGTGCGAGGTGCCACTGGACTCAGTGTGTGACCGTCCATCATTATTGGGTTGCGACCCGCCATCAGTACTAGTGTGCGACAGGCCGTCCGCGGAGATTTCCAAGTCTTGTTCGCCCTCGAGAGAGCATTCAGAAGTTTGTAACACAGAAAAACGGTTACTAGTCATCATGATGGCTGACAAACAGATAATTCAGAAACAATTTTTTTTTTTTTTTTTTTGTCTGACGGGCCCCCATATCCCGCCACGTCAGCGTGTACCCCAGCTCAGTCTAATGGGTACTCCGACATGCATTAGTCGCTAAAACGAAGGAAGGGATGGGGAGTGAATGTGTCTCAAGGCTAAGCCTCATACACCTGAGTTGCGGTTTCTCTAAGGAAAAGGAGGCGTGCATCGCG
>PNEQ01071848.1:5231-16381 GCA_003012365.1 Medauroidea extradentata
CCAGGTGGGGCTGCAGATGGTCGGAACTGTACACTCTTGATGAACGCGCCGTAGACCAACGACCATGGAATATTTGCCGGCTACTAGATGTGTTGTGACCACTCAGTAGTAAGGAGCACCTGCACATCAGCGTGTCAGTGGCTGTAGAGTCAACCAGCGCACAACCCTGTACAGCTCTTGGCAACTGCAGCCCCACCTGGCAACAACGCACGAGCCGCCACTGGTGGTAATCCTGTAATGTATAGAAACTGGAAGTTATCAGGAAAATATTTTTGCCTCGCTGTGTTTCGATGCCTTATGTGCACATCTGCAACTCCGCTAAACAGTCAGTGATTGGATGTTTTTTTTTTAATTCTCAGCGACTCGGGGTTCTACCCGCCAATCACAGACGTGTTGGGTCGCAGTAACCTGGTTTTGATTGGCGAAGTCAAATGACAGACAGCACTACACAACTTCACACTGCCAATAATCGTGTAGTACACGTAAGGACTGAAACAAGATGGAACAAAAATATTTTCGCGGAAACTTCCAGTCTCCAGTCATGTTACTAGTGCAACAGACTATTTAGATATACAGAAGTGAAATAACTAGTAGAACGGAGGAGAAGGTAGAGGATGAGTGAGAGAGTTTGGTCAGCATCGAGGTCTCTAGCACTGGTGAGTGGTGACATAACGTGAGTATGGAGTAGTGCCGGAATGAAAGGACGGGAGAAATGGGAGATCCCCTAGAAAACCCGCCGACCAGCGGCATCGTCCGGCACAATCCCCACATGCAAAAATCCGTGGTCTGACCCCGCCGGGAATCGAACCCGGAACGCCTTGGTGGGAGGTGAGGGGTCTGACCCCTCGGCCACCGCGGGCCTAGTAGAACGGCGAACTTAGCCACACCATAGCCGTCTATAGTAGAAGGCCGCGGCCTTAGATCTGGCAACCCTGCACACAAGGGTCATTTTAACACTTCTTTTGTCTCGTCAACGGCAATGAGTTCCCCTGATTCGCCGGTATGTAGGGGAGAATAACGAATCATGTACAGCCATTGCCTTTGGAGAGCTAAAAGCATTGTTGAAATGACACTTGTGTGCAGGGTTGCCAGATCTAAGGCCGCGGCCTTCTACTAAAGATGGCTATGGCCATACACGTCAGCAAAATGGCTTTCCTGGCCAGTAACATGGCGAACAAACACACAGCGTAAGGCAGCTGTCCTACTGGCCGGCAGTCAGGCCAATAGCTGACATGTAGTGTCAAAGAGGAGCCAAACATGCACGAGGCTCGAATCAACAGTCTCGAGCAGCCAATAAGCGGCAAAGTTCGCCCGTATCTAATGAGTCACCTCGTCATTTCAAGACTGTATTGCTATCTAGTCTGTGCTAGCGCTTCGTAGACTTCCACAACAATGGCATTCCCTGATTCTTGGGTATGTCATAGATACAGACATATCAGGAAACGTCTTATTTGTGGTACAACGCTAAGCCACATATACGTGAATTAACGTGACGGCTCGTTTGATAAGTGCGAACATGGTTACCAGAGACTGCTGATACTAGCCCTGTATCTGATTGGCTCCTGTATGTTACGGCATCTTTCTTATTGGCCTGGCGGCCGGCTAGCAGGGCAACCGCCTTACGCTGATTGGCTGTAGGCGTTTCCGCCATGTTGCTGGCCAGCGAAGCCATTTTTCTGGTGCGTGCGATTGAAATTGTCGTCCTACCGGCTATTTCACTTCTGTATTTCTAAATATTCTGTGGCAGAGCTCTGGTAATGTGATCCCTTCTTTGCAGGGTTGCCACATATAAGTTATATCAGTCTTCTACTATACAGACTGCTACGGCTGCATACGACTCCGTTGACACGGGAAGCTAAACGTTAAATGTGCAGAATTTCCAGTTAAAATTGTGTGAACATACGCTGTTTATCTCTACTTGGCTGTGATTCATTAATAAAAAAAAACATGTTGAGTACCGATGAATAACAATTTAACCAACGTAAACTTCCGAGTGACATAGAATCGTCCGTCGATCTAAGTCCTCGTTATACCAAAAATGGAGACTACAAAATGTAACGAAAACACACCGTAACTAAACGTATTTTCAAAATATTGTTTGCACGTAACTACTTAAAAACTAAGTTTGATGGCAGTTCACGATATTCAGATTTTTTAAAGATTGGCGCGGATTTGGTAAAATAAATGTCTGGAGGAATTGCAGTGTTTCCAACTCTCTATTATTCACCTAACATAACATTAAAACCGACGTTTCTCACCTGTAAAGAGAATCAGAAACGTTCAAGGACAGGATGTAACAGTCTTAAAGTGAGTTGCAGGAACTTCCTTACGGAGAAAACTCACCTAACTTTCTCTGTAGTCAATTTCATCTCTCAGAGTTTGTTATCTTGTAGTTTGAGGCATAGATGTGTCTCATGTCTCCCTTCTCGGCCTAGGATTGAATTCCATGTTGTAGCTAGATACTTACCAGAATTCGAGGCAACTCATCTCCAGATTTTTCGATGGGATCGAAAAAATTTCTACTAAAATACCGTTACAATTCGATTCCCGTAATAATGAAACAACTACCCGTTATTCTACACAGCATGCATGCTTTCAGGTACACACTTAAAAACATTTGAATATGCAGGAATACGGCGAAATACGGGCAACGGCGGAAGAAGCGATTGGGAGAGAAGTCACAAAAAGCACAAATAAAATTAAGCTGCAAATTGAAATACACGACTCAAAACATGCAAAGCATCTACTACTAAAGTACAAGCACATTATTACTGACTGCTAATTGTTATGAATAAGCGTGGAAATAAGTATTGAATTTGTTTACTACTTTCATGCGAGATATGTTGCAAAAAATCGCGAATTTTTTGAAATGTTTAAATTAATATATTTTCATAATTGTACGTAATTAAATGGGGAATGTATTAAATTTGTAACAATGGCAAAGTCAGTTTTATTTATAAGAAACCAACGTTAATGTGCAAACTATTTTAAGCTTTCTCAAGAAAGACATAAGAACATAACACATTTTATTTATATTTTTGAGAAATTTATATGACAGAGATTTATATGCAGACCGCTTTAAAGAGAAGTTCTGGCTCCATAAAAAAATGTTGGAGAAGTTACGTTGACATGTATATGAAAAGCTATTTATGTTTCTTTTTATCACTGCAAATCATTTATAACAATTTCATTTACTAGTCATTAAAAAATATTAACGTAACTGTCTTAACTTTAATAAAAAATGTATTTCTGCTCTGCTTCGGGTGTTTCAAAAAGTATATTCTGAAAAAAAAAAAAAAATGCTTTCTTCAAGCTGTCCCTTTTTAAATGCTGTACCTATCTAGCTCGCAGGTACGAATAATACTTTAAAATAAATAAAATTTCAACTGAACAATTTTAAAGATAAAACTTACAAACTAAAATTAAAGTAACGCAAAATTTTTAAGAAAATGTTGTGTTAAAAACATCAGTGTAAATTTTTTTTAAACAATAACGTTAAAATAATATTTTACGTGTTAGGTAATAAAAATAAAATCTTACTAAATTTATCATATAACAGAAATTGTGTTCCAGAAGTGTTATATATACTACTTTATATTACAAACAGTGTCATTAAAATGCGTACATTCAGGAGCTATTGATATTAACATTGATTTTACTCTGTGGGTGCCAACTTGGAAGTAGGAACAATTTAAAGCTTCTATAATTTTACGTATGACAAAAATTAATTTTTTAAAAATGTATTTTACTACTCAATATTTGGTGATCAATTTCAGAAGAAGCATTATTAACTGATGCGTATACCTAAAAATGAAAAGTACGTAAAATATAATCACAGTAATTGTTTAAGTACAGCTACTTGAAAAACAAATTTTTGCCTACAAAATGTTTCTAAAACATTTGCAAAAAAAATATTACTTTCTTTACTGTAAATAATGACACAGTTGTTCAATTATTACATGTCTAAAAATAAATTGTACTATTTTGACAAGTTTTATACTTTTTATTTAGTTCTACGCAAAGTAAACTGTCCTTCTGCCTTAATGATGTTCTGTTAAGCCTAACTTTTGTATCATGTGTTTTTTTTTGGGAGCTTTACTTACTATACAACTAATTTAGACAATATTTCGCAACTGGATGACCGAGATGACAAGGAAGTTTATAACCTGAGATTACAAACGCAGGTGTGAATTGTCAACTAGAACAATCGTTCACAGTGTTTTATAGACTTACGTTTCACTGTCTCAAACATAGTAACATAAAATGGTTGAGAATTTCTTAACTAGAAACTGGCAAATATGAATTAAAAACGCAATTTTAGCAAATTTGGCATTCCAAATACGAATTATATAATTTACAGATTATCCAGTTTATAATATAACTTAAATGTTACATAATGAATGAAGATGTATTGTAGAAGTTAAAACAAAAATAAAGCTTTGCAAATAAAACTAAATAATCCATCGAAACAAGTTGAAAAAAATATATAATGTTGATATTTTCAAAACAATTTCTGAAAACGTTCACATTGTTTATATAAGGGAGTTACTTTTTTTTTCTTTCGAAACGTACCGTTTTTAATAGCTCAGAAAGGAAATATTACGTGAAAAAAATGCTATTTATAAAATACACAACTTGTAATTCTGGTTCTGAAGTGCTTATTTAGTTTTAGATTGCAGTGAACTAATGTTTTAAGGAAATGTTTTCGTGCCAATAACATTATTGAGAATTTTCAAACATGTTTTAAAACTGAGTACGGCGTTTGTGTTCATAGACATTCTTACAATTACTGTAAGTCAATAAGTCCGTCTAAAAGAACGCGCATAGAGTCGAGTTAAATGCAATATGTTTTTTTATTAGCACAACACATTACTACAATAATTTAATTTACTAATGGCGAACGCCAATCAATAAACTTCTGGACAACAGTTTAGGAACTTGACTCACTGACAAGAAGACTTTGGAGTTCGAGTATGACAATTCTATTGTTTCTCTTTGTGAAACATAAGAGCATCGAAAAGAGATTGACCTGGTTGGCGGATCATCAGATCTACTTGTCATTGTACATCCATTTACTTAAACCTAAACAGAATGTTGAAACGTTTCAAATGGTTATTTCTTATTATTCTTCCTTCCTTAACCCAGTCTATTAAACTCAACGTTAACAGTTCGATAATGTTTAGTAAAGATTTTGAGAACTGTTAGTGAAAAGGAAGTGCTGAGTTCTACTGGGCGAACAACTTCACAAACGAGTCGAAAAGATCTCAAAACCCTGTACTTGGTTAGCTGAGTCTAAATGTTGTTTGTTATTACTTAATAATCAGCAAAACTGTAAAAAAAAAGTAGCTGCAATTTTTAATCGTTCCAGGTCATAAGTCAGACTCTTCCGGTGTAAAGTTAAATAATTTTTCCTTCCAAGCTTGCACGTGAATCTACATTTATGACATTACTTCTTAATGGAACGGTTTCAGAAGAGAACGTTTTCAAATAAAATTACCATACATAATGCTTTTTCATACATACTGACAAAAAAATTATTAGCTCATAATTTTTTTGTGAAACATAATTTTTTACATTACAGTTTTATATTAAGAAAAATACGAAATAATTAGCAATATTTCCGAGGGTGACAGTATTCCTTAACACATTTTACGTAGACTTATTTTTGTTTAACATAATATTTTTTTAATACTGATCATTTCACAAGTAATTTATTCCCATGTATTACATTGAAACATTGATGCTGTACGCATGCTCGGAATCGCCCTCAAGGCAGATGTTTGGGGAAAAGTGTGTTTGTGTGTGTGTGAGCAATTTCGATGGGGTATTACGAGCGACACTGGCCGGCAAATGTATTGGGATATCGCCTCTACGCCCAAAGTCGTAAATGCACCCGCAATGTTCCCGCTGCAACTTTTATACTGTGGTACTTCAGGTTATTATCATTTAATGAACCCGTCCATGTAGCAAAATCCAATGTAATTGTAGACCTCAATTTCAAATCAATACGGTATATATATCTTGAAAACCAATTGTCTAAAACGCCTATTTTTGTAAAGTTTGAGGGTTTTAAAATAATGCTTGCAATGTGCGCGGTGTCTTAAAAGTCATATTCACATGTAGTCTGAAGTATGATTTCTATGTTTACTAGTAATTCAGAAAGAAAAAATAACTCCGAACTCGCTGCACGAAAATCAAGTGCCAGCCAGGCGGCCGCCTTTAGATTTTCTTAACCATTAGTAAGTATGAGTTACACCAGGAGAACAGAAAAATGTCGACTGTGCAAATTCGTTGGGCTGAAATAATTCAGTCAACATTAGTTCCAGAAAGTTTACCTTCATATTAATGTGAAACGATTAATTTCGTCCGAAATTGAGCGTTGCAAGAAATTTGACATCTATTTGTCTCAATTTTATACTCGGCGTCTCCCGGTAAAATACAGAAACAAATAATCCCGTCGTTGGTTCTTTTGAGTACCCTGTTATTAGGTTAGCGTACATACTATTTAAAACGAAATTTACTTCTTTCGCAAAAATTCAATTCTAAAATATGTGTCTGGTAAGGATATGTAAGCGACGGAAGTTGGTAAACATAAATTTGAAATATATTTTTGAATGTGAATTTTTCCTTTTAAGGGCCGCCTACCCGCGCGTGAGAGGTTAAAAAACGACGGAGCAGTTAGGTCGACCTTGAAGCTCAACGAGCCAAGCATTGAGCTAGCGTGCAAGGTTCCCGCCGAACGGTTTTTACTATGGGACATTAAGCGGTGACCATATAATTTTATTGATGGAATGTCTGCTACTAAGTTCAGTGCATGTCGCAATCTGAGTTTCACATACATCCGGTTAAAGTATTTCGAAGTACATAAGTCTGAAAAGGCCATTTTTTTGGCCATGTTGGAGGGCTTAGAAACAGTATTTCTAATGAGCGTGGCGTCTTAACAATGAGGTTCCGACCTTGTTTGAAGTTTCTTTCCTTTTCGTACGTTAGCACAATGGGCACACATGGAATATTTTCGTAAAAAAAAACCTGTTTACTAAAACACTGCAACGAATTTGAAGCGTGGGGTAGGTGGCCACCTTGACAGCTACTTATTTAAATAAAGGGGATACATGTTGTTCTGCCATAAGTCGACATTCAAAGGCTTCTTGTTTTCTGTCATATCTATGGTGACGATATTTGTTAGACTAAAGAGAGGTTTTTAATAATAATAATAAATAATGCTCAATTGTTGCAGTAATTTTAACTGAGGGTAAGTTAATTACATACTGATATTTAGAAAGCATTGAAGAGGTAACCAAATGACATGGGAAAACTGAATCAGAGAACAATACGTAATTTTCAGGGAATTCGTATAGCTTGTTAGTATCTAGAAGCAATAACTTGAATCATGATGTTGCAAATTCAGAACCCAATCTGTACGAAACAATTATTGTTTGCTTGTTAATGTTGCTGACCATAAAATCATGACAACATATTTTGGAAAGTAGCTTAATATTATTTTAGTAAATGAAAAACATTTTAATATAATTTTATAGAGTTTAATTTTAACAACTATGGTTAGTAAAAGTCAGGCCGAAGAAATTTTACACATTGCTAGGAAATGTGTGCTCAGAAGAACATTTTCATTTTGTGAATCAGAAATACACGATTTCAAACAATTAAATAGCTTATTTGAGAGCGTTTTTACCAACAGTTTTTTAAGCACGGGCCATAGAACGTAGACAAAAGAAATACGTTAGAAATTTGGGTCAAAAGGATACGGCAAACCAAAACTAATGTAAGTATTGGAATAAACTATTGCGTATTAGGTGTTAGTATATGTTGTGCTAGGTACATCATATTTAAGTGTGCCTTTATGGCCTCATATTCTTCGAACATTCCAATTTATGCACGTGATGTCGAAACTAATCTGCTGAAGGGAGAATTCGAAAAAGGATGCGTGTGTAGGTGTAATGAAATTGTATGCTGTATTTGAATTTGTTGGGAGATATTATTTTTGTTAAAATGGTTATAGAAATGTTTTCTAGTTTACGTTTTTAACGTATTTTTACTTGGATAACAAGGACAAGGTTTTTGTTCTGTTCTCAAAGTTACGTACCTTCGGTCACGATTTCGTTGCTAAAACAAAACATTAATACAAGAACGCAGGAAAGCTGTACAAACACGGCTAAACACACAGAGCTATGTTACACTTGACACGACAGTACAAGCAAAAACACTACATCACAACCATGGAACAGAGGAGAGTCTAGATAATACACGTAGGGTGACAAAGACATGTAGAGATAAGCTCAAAGCACACACAGCACAAAGAAGTCAAGAAGGAGGAGATAATCAGAGAAACGTAGGTCATAGAGCAAGAAAGTGAAAATATTCAGGGTGTATTCTTACTGACAACAAAGAATACTCACATGGCAGCATGTAATCTGAAAAAATTGGAAACAAAAAAGTAATGAGAATTTCGTGATCATCTCAGAATTTTTAAGTTTAAAAAATTATACCAGAAATGAGTGACTCGAGGCAAAGGGCGGTCTCCTTTCGAGCAAAAGCTCAGACATAATTTATAAAGAAAAAATTTTACTGTAAGAATTTATGATTTTTAATTATACATTTAATGTTACTTTGTCGTTTAAGACGACCTAAGTTGTGGGAAAATAAAGAGGGTTTAAACCCGAGTTTCCCAATTCTGGCCTATTTCATGACGAGTTAAATGAAACAGTATACAGAGTTAGATGTTTAAACTAATTCATGTTAGAACCAATTTTAAAATTTTGTGTTAAAATTAATCTTTATGAACTCTGCAAACTGACAGAAGCTTGTAGAATGCCACACAAGACTTCAATAAACAGAATACACCCTGAACAATAAAGTACATACATAAGCAAAACTCAAGGTACTTACTAGAGTCTGGTGTGGTTATACAAAGCAGATACATTACTTAAAAACTAAACACATTTTTATTACATTTTAATAAATGTGTTCCAGCAAGTCAGCAAATTGATTTACTTATGTACAGTTTATATTTATTTTTTAAATGTTAGTAAAGGATTTTAAAATGCATTTATGTGTATTAGAGGAACGAATTTTAGTTTTGTATTATTATATTAGCATAGTTACATTATATGTTTTAAATTATAACTAGTGTTATTGGACATAACATTTTATTTAATTTGAATGTTAGCAACAAACAGATAAAATAAATATATGCTACCCCTATAGCAGCAAAGCTATTAAATACACATAAATTAAAAATATTGGTAAAAAAATTGAAAATTTTACTATAACGTTATTATAACGTTGATGCACCTAGACACTCTCTTAATAAACAATGTTGGGAAATCCTTAAACTGATATTCCTTTAGTATAGTCAAACGCACATAGGAGCGCGCACAACACACACACACATTAAGTTGTTTAAAAGTAAATTTTCTAGAAACTCAAAACACGAACTAGGGTTACAAACCCAAAGAAGAGTTTTGGGCGTCAGCCATTTCAGCAAACGATGTGTCAAAGAAACCAGAGAATTTACACAAACAGACAAGTAAACACTTGCAATTACACAAGGAATTCAGTCAGTGATTAATTTTCTTGTTGAGTTGAGTGTAACTCACTGATTGAATTCCTTACATTCCTCCTTTGGTTTGTACATTTCCCCCACCGTGAGAATTGTTTAAAAATAACAATTAACGAGGGTCGTAACCACAAATTATAAAGTCGCCACCGTACATTTTTTTTTTTAATACGTGTATTTTTCGTATTGTACACATTTATGTTCTGGGAGAACCAGAATAGTGCCAGCAGATTGAATAAATTAACGCTAAAATGTGACATGATTTCAGCCTCTTTAAAAAATGTGATCCCGAGTACACATGTTCCTTTACTTCATGTATGTTGTGATACTAAATTGTATTGTAGGTACTGACCAGGTCCAAAGAAGCGAGTGTACTTTGATGAATGACGTTTATTTTTTTGTTGTTGCTCGTACACATAACCTTCTTACTATCGGTAAGTACCTCTGATTTTAGCGAAAAGATTTACATCACTTCGTTTCCATGCCTCATGTGCACGTCCGTATCTCTGCGTCGTGGCTATTGACAGCGCATATTTGTGATAAGTGCCACTTATTTGACTAAGCCAATCAGAACAAGGTTATTGCAAGGTAGAATCCCGAGATGTTGAGAGATAAAAATGTCCAATCACTGACCACGGAGCTAAGCTGAGGTTGCGCACGTAAGGCAACGAAACAAAGTGGTGCTGAAACATTTCAGCGAAAATTACAGGCCCGTAATTATCGGTTGATTTGTGACCTTGACCAGGAGGAAATTTACTCTCTGTGTTTGAAGTGTACGTGCTGTTATCGAAACTGCCAGACCAAACAATTATTTTGTTACATATGAGAAGAAAGAAATTTTATTGTGACAAGAGGCTAATTTTTGACTTTGCCCGTCTAACTAGCTGACAACTAACTCCACAGAATTATGTTAAGTATAACAAATTATCTATTTTTTCAGGTATTTTCATGCCATGAGACCGTCGTGCAACAATCTGCTTGAGACGGTCGTCTAATAGAGAATTTTCCTGTACCTGAGGGCTGGAAGCAAGAATGCGATAAGGGTGGAGCTTGTCCTAAAACCAAGCGCCTCATCGTTCCTACGCTCAAGTCACTGTTAGGTCGTGCATGTTTGAGACTCGCCTGAACGTGAATTTAAACGGCAACAGTGCATTTTTATTGGACGTGACTATGCAGCAAGTTAGTATATCCTGTACTAATTTTACCTTGCTCGTGAGTATATCCTGTACCAATTTTACCTTACCCGTGAGTATATCCTGTACCGATTTTTACCTTGCCCGTGAATATATCCTGTACCAATTTTACCTTGCTCGTGAGTATATACTGTACCAATTTTACCTTGCCCGTGAGTATATCCTGTACCAATTTTACCTTGCCCGTGAGTATATCCTGTACCAATTTTACCTTGCCCCTGAGTATATCCTGTACCAATTTTACCTTGCCCCTGAGTATATCCTGTACCAATTTTACCTTGCCCGTGAGTATATCCTGTACCAATTTTACCTTGCCCGTGAGTATATCCTGTACCAATTTTACCTTGCCCGTGAGTATATCCTGTACCAATTTTACCTTGCCC
>PNEQ01071849.1:0-16281 GCA_003012365.1 Medauroidea extradentata
GCTATTTGTACACAATCAGTAAGAACAGTTGTTTGATTGTATATTTAACATATTTTTTTAGCACTTGTATTTCTGTTTTATCACTAACTCGCCTGCACTTTCAATAACATGCAATTAAAACTTTTTTCCTGAAACCACTAAGTTTAAATGGGGGGTCGTCTTAGATTCGAGATCGTCTTGGATTCGGATAAATACGGTACTAGTATACTGTATGTTGCTAAGGGCCCATGTTGATTTGTAGGTAACCAAGTTTGGTTTTAAGGTCTGTTCCTGTTTGCTGCCCTGTTAATGGCACATTTCTGTAGTGTCGAATCTACCCCATTTGTTGTTGCCAGTGTTTATATGGTGCTGTGACATTTAATTAGCACCTTTTCTTATTTTCTTCTGTATAATTTAATGTCACTCATTCTTTAAATCTTATTGTTTATGTAAAGGCATTTTTGATAAAAACTTTTGGCCTCCTAAGTGCAAGTTGCTCATATCACAGTCTAATTAAATCACATTTGTTTGTATAGTGTTTTGTACACTAACATATTGTTAAGGTATTTATTCAGCAGTGTCTTTGCAAGATGGTTTCTTTTGTTGGTACAGTTACGTGAACCTGTTGCAAACAAAGTACCAGTACGAAGTGTTTCACGAGTCATACGAAATGCTGAAGCAACTTGTAACATGGGAAGAAAAGAGTGGCGACAAGGAGATGGGTGTTGACAGCACAGAGGGTGGTCGCACTGCTGCATTTGTTGAGCTGTTCAACAGTCAAAAGGTATTTGTATTTTTAGACTTATGAGATCACCTTCCTGTCTATGTGTGGGTGTGTGTCTGCATCTGCATGTACACGTGCATGTATGTGTAAATGTGTGTGTGAATGGGTGCATGCAGTTCATGTGTGTGCACACAGCGTATGTATGTGTGTATGTGCATGTGTGCATGTGTTCTCCTTCCCACTTAAAAACTTTAGAAGCCAAAGTTAAAGTTTCATGTAAATTGGTGCGCACATAGTAATGGGCAAGAACCCCTACATATGGTGACTTGCAAAACACCACAAAATTTGGGGTAGTAACTTTCCATGAATTCTGGTATATGTATTTTCTTTATAAATTGTGTCACAGGAATTCAGATGTGTTGGAGGATGTTTTCTTGTAAATCATTTCATGTACAATCGTTGAAACACATACATTTTCTTTTTAGATACTTATGGTTTTGTTTAACTATAGTTTCCGTTTAATGGTATTAATCCAGGCATGCAGTTTCAATATATTTTAACTGTTTTCACCAATATTTAAAGGTTGAAATGAATAAATGGAAAAACACACGCATAAACTGATAATTCATAAGTTTGACCATATAAAAAATCCAAATATATACATTTCATTTATTCCGCCATGATGGGAACTGCGAACTACGTCACATTCGTGGCCATAGAGAACACAGCGCAGATATATTCATTCATCAACATACTGTATTTTGCACTTGAAGCCTATCAACTCATTCACGGCTGTCGACAAGCAGTACTGTGATCTCCGTATATTAGCAGATGGCAACAGAGTGACGGTAGCAGCAGAAAAAGTTTGAAGTCTACCTAGTTATCATACATAACTCTATGACTAAGTGTTAATGCACGTTTGTTTACATGAAATATTTGTTTCTGCGTTTAGGGAAGTTGAAATTGGTAATATTTTGATTTTTGTGACAGAGGCAAATGAAAAATATCGCCGGACAGATCCTTGTAAAAACAGGGAGATCGCAGAGTTGTTTTGTGTTGCGCTGACTAGAAACACAAATTAAAGTGGCCAAAATGTGGAGAAACATGATTTTCAGCTATTCTATCAGAGAATGAAACAGCACACCATTTTGGTCTGAATATAAGACTATACTTTTTCCGAAAATCATAATTTAAAAATACAGGGGTCCTTCTATTATCGCAGCCTACCATTTTTGAGGTTACCTTTTTACCACTATTGTGTGCATAAATGCATACGTAAAGTATAAAAATTTACATTTCACAATGTTGAACAAAAAAATTTTAGGTTTTATTTTCATACCACTTTCACTCAAAACTAATCAAAGCTAGCAGACAGTTGTTCGAACTTCCTTATTGTAAACAAAACTAACATAAACATGCCGTCTTTGTCATGGATATAAAACTACATAGTAGCAACATCGGATCGGAATTACAAAATCTGTGAGTGCTATTTATCTGGTTATCTGTGGTTCTGGTCACAAATTGTGGTGAGCGCTGCATGCATCAGAGCGCTGTTACTCTATGGATTTAGACTTCAGTTCTGGTTTGCGGCACGCACGTCACAGCGCTGTTGTCGCTGCCATTTTGTAGCACTGTGACTACGGAAATATGCATGCTTGTTTCATCTGTGACATCTGTTTTGTTCATTTCATTAATGAGCCAACTGATAATGTTAAATTGTTTTTAATTAACTATGGGTTAAAGTGGAACATGATAGAGTAGAAAAACAGACAATGGTACATCAAACAAACAAAGTCGAGACGCAGATACGATGCTTGTTTTAAAGTTGCGGTAGCAAAATATGCCATCACCACAAATAATTGTGCAGCCGCGAGAAAGTACGACGTGACGGAAGCAAACGTTCCTGTGAAAAAAAGTGTTATATGCAGGAAAATGTTATAAGCAGGAATCAATATTTTTCCACCAATAAATGGATATTACGCAAAAGTTACTTAAAATTGTAGAGTTTATGTAGAGTAAATAAGCTATTTAATGAGATTAAAAGAGGCTCTAGTTACTGTGCTATCAGAAACATGATGAATACATTCATTTTGTGTATAGTAGACGCTTTCCCCACTTGTCTTCTGTAGGTTCATGATCGTCATATTCAGGATCACAGTCTTTAATTTCATTGTAGTGTACACTTATGATACTTTCCCAGACATTAATTTGGTTTTGACAGGTATTTTTAGTCTACAGCTTAGTTATTTTATTTAAAATAATACAGTTAAGAAAAATTTTACATGAGTTTTGATTAATGTTTGAGAAAAAAGTGATGTTATATGCAGGAAATGAAAATACCAGTGCTGTTATATGCGGGAAATGAAAGCATTAGTCCTTATGGAAAAATGGTGGGACAGAAGAAAGTAATGTTATAAGCAGGAAAATGTTATATCCAGAAATGTTATAACAGGGTTCTACTGTACTGTATTGCAACAGAACACGTTGTGCATTTTGGGGCCCAACGAAAGGTAGACACGACGAACTTGAAAAAACAGTTGTCAAGTTTGTGCAAGAGAAAAGGAATGAAGGCGTACCACCTCCAATACCAGCAACACTACCAAAGCCAAAAATACAGAAGTCCCCCTGGTGGTAACATATCATGAAGGCTTAGGCAAACTCCGACCCATTCTCAACTCAGGTTACAAAATCTTGTCCTCCTCACCACAAACCCAAAACCTTCTTTCAAAACCACCCAGGCTAGTTTTCAGACGACCACCTAACCTCCGCAACAAACTATTAGGTCCCAAACTTCCACCTTCTACAGCTACCAACACTATTACCAATCTCAAAGGTTCTCATCCCTGTAATAGCTCACGTTGTGGCACGTGTGCCATCCACCAACCCTCTACATCATTCAAAAGCAGGCAAACCAACCACATTTACCCCATCCAAGGCAGTTACAATTGTGCTACCAAGAACTTGATCTACCAGCTACAGTGTTCACACTGTGATGCTGAATATATTGGCCTCACCACCAACACTCTGAGACAGAGAATGAATGGCCACAGAGCAGACACCAGACAAGCCATAGCAGGTACAGACACCAACCCACAGGATAAACCAGTTGCTGCCCATGCAGCCCATCATAACAAGGACTTTTGACTCTTGCTACAGCAATAGAGTGGTGAGGGCCCTGCCACCTACAAGCAATAGCTCTGAACTCAGACGATGGTAACTAGCTCATCAATACATCACTAAATCCAGGAAACCACGAGGTCTCAATATAACATCTCCAGTCATTCAGCTTCCCACAACCGCTGTACCCGTATATCCTCATTATCCTCTTCTACTTGACGCTTTTGAATCTCCCGCCTCACATCAGTTCAACCATTGGCCACTAGGTGCATCAGCATCGGAAACCACCACACCGCAGTCAGCCATGTCTCTTCACCCGAGGAAGCTGCTCTGAGCAGCAAAACGTCGCGATACGCGCTTCCGCGATTATTTGTCATCCTATTTGTGTGTGTATCTGGCAAGTACTAAAACGTGAGTACTTGTGCTTCTGTCTTTGGTACGTACATTTACCCGCAAAATAATACGTTTGAAGGCAAACGAAGTGGCTAGGAATATGAATATTCCACAACAGTCGTTTCGGGCAAGTCTTGGCTGGGTCCAGAGAATAATGAAATGGCAAGGCTTTTCACTAAGAAGAAGGACAACGATTGCTCAGAGATTGCCATCCGACTACGCAGACAAATTACTTACATTTCAGAGGTATGTTATTAGGCTTAGTCATGCCAACAACTACCTGATGAGTCAGATTGGGAACTGTGACCATTTTTTTTTTTTCGTGCCTTCAAGCACAACAATTAACAAAAAGGGAGAAAAGACAATGATGGTTAGAACAACAGGCGGTGTTGTTCACGTGGACTGAAACATCAAATGCAACAAAGAGGACGTTCAACAATTCAATAAATTTATAAATTTTTGTAAAGGAAAGTATTTTAATTAAATACTGGACTAAAGTAATAAATTTTACACACCTTCGCCATGTCTAAAAATAACGTAAAAATGTTATGGTTATCGTTTGTCTGCTTGGGTAGCACAAGTTAACGTAGTATAATGTTTAAAGTATTGTACTGGAATTTCTCAAAAATGTGGGAAATGTACTGGAAATGTCCTGGAAATTAAACTACCACTTTTGCTGGACATCCTGTATCCATTTACAGTAATTTTTTTATCCTGCTGTTTGTAAAAGAGGAGGTCGTCTTATTTTTGATGCCGTCTTATATTCGGGCTAATACGGCATTTGGTTTGTTTGAGTAGGTACGCTATAGACAAATTAACTGAATTGTACCATATATGTAAATTTAATATATATAAAAAGTTTTAATTTCTGCAGGTACTAAAATAGACTGAATAAACTGGAGGACGTTTTAAAAACTGAGGATAAAACTTAATATAAAATTATTTTAGTAAATAAGATATTATATAATGTGTTAATGTAAAAAATAAATTATTTTAATTTGTATTATTTAATCAAGTACCAACTGTACTTTATAAATCAAAACTATTTGATTAATTTAAGTCATTTTGGATTTTGATAATGTTACACAAACTGTTTTTTATTGCTTTATTTCTTTTTTTCCCACTGCTTTAATCAAATTTTTCGCTCTTAACATTTGAACCGTTTTTATCATGAAATCTGCAATTTTTGTTCGCCATTTTTAAAGAACCGAACTTGAATTTTGTACGTTTCATTTACATATTTTCTTGAAAACCGATTTAGTTTCCTAATTTACAGAACAGAGGCTAAGATTTTTTAACTTTACTTGGGTGAATTTTACAGCATGATTTTAACTAACCTCTTCACAGGTTGCATTTTTCTTATAGCCTGGCGCATGTACACGACAATTCTTAATAAAAGTTGCATGTTTTACCTACATACCATGCGTTCTTTATTTTCACAGCAACAGTTGTGTGCATTTTTCTGAGAAATGGTGCATTATAGGAGCTTGAAAAAAAGAGGACCTTTTTTGCTAGGTACTGCTCAAAAAAGTCAAAATGAAATGTTCACAATACCTGAAGGCAAAGTAATTTTTTGCAATATTTTCATGAGAGGAGAAAGTTTTATGGCTGAATATTTTACAGGTTAAAGATCTCAGTAATACTTACGATCAGCCGTGAAATCGTAATTTAACTCCGAACCTTTTGTGATATTTTGACTAAATACTATTTTTAAACTTAATTTTCAAGGGCTCATAATTCCCTTAAAATTCACTCGTCTTGATAAGCCCCATATTATGACGTCGGCTTACTTTATCACAAGGCATCACCTCCCATAGTTTGGGCCTTAATTTTCTTACATCTTGTGTATATCTATATATAAAATAAAAGAGAACACTGACTGACATATCAAACTGCAGCCCAAACCACTGGACCTATAATCGTGAAATTTTTCATATGGGTTCCCTTCAGGGCGTAGGTGAGCACTAAGACTGGTTTTTTTTTCTAAATTCGAGCTCAGAGGGGGTGAAAATGGGTGAAATGTATTTCCGAAGAAACGTTGTTCGAGCTCGAACCCAACTGCCTATCATTGTGATTTTTACTTTAATAGGACACACATAAAAATGCATACATATTAGCAAATGGGCCTTTCTCACAAATTTTACTGCGAACATTAACGTAATCTGCATTAAAAAACTAGATGATAGGAGCTGAAAATTTTTAAATTTGGAGTTGATTTGAGGTAAATACGGGCATTCAAAAATTGTGCATTCAAATTGCCCGCGAAAACCCTACGTCACAACATGGCAGCTGCTGCGACATCATCAGCCGGTAAACAAGAAGCTAGTAGTAATAGTAGTAGGCCAGCAGTAGCAGGTGCGCGAGTGCGATTGTTAAAGAGAGTGTTCGGCAGAATACCTGACTATAAGTGGTGTTTTGTGCCTAGATGCACAAATACGAGCATTAATTCAGTCTCAAAACTTTTTTTACTGTCCCGAAATCCAAACAAATACGTCCGACATGGTTAAAAGCTGCACGCAGAGATGTGAATGTTTCGATGACCAGAACTGTGTACTGTTGCGAAGATCACTTTAACGTTAGTACAAAATTAATTTGTTTGCTATTTAGGTTGTGATTTGTGTTGTTTATTTATTTAATGTTGTTGGAGATTAATTTATAGCTGTGTTAAGCATATAACTTAAGGAACACAGTAATGAAACCCCAACGCCATGTGCCTGTATTTAAAGTTGTAATGAATTGCAAACGCCAAATGTTATTACTATAATCATATAAAAATGATATTTTCGATGTAGACACGAATCCGCATTTAATAAATTGAATATTCTATACTCAGTAATTTTTAAAAGTGTATTAAACAGAAGCCTTAGCTGTTCAACGAAATAAGTAAAACATTTAGGCCTGCAACACAGTTTTTCTAACTGGTATGATCTTAATGTTTATTGTAATTTTTGCTTCATTAAGGGTTTTTTTTTTCTTATTAAAAGTAATGGCAAAGAGAGTCGTCCTAAAGTGGGGAAACTTGTTTTCAAAAGTATCTTGCAGGCGTGGCTTAACCTGCAATCTCAAGTACATAGACCTACTTCCGTATTTGCCGGCATATAAGACAACTATTTTTACATATTTTTGGCCTTCAAAAATTGCTACTCGTCTTGTATGAAGGTGCAAAAATTTTTGGTAACTTAAAAATCATTTGAAAGTTAAGCTGTATGCTGTGGTGTTGTATGATGTTTCAAGGAATTGCGTCTTTTGTCACAAATGAAAACAAGTGCCACTGTTTTTTTTTTTTTATAAAATTTACGGTACGAAATTTTGATGAGCGTCATTCTTAACTAAGGACACGGTTACCTCGTAGCGAAGCGGTGATCGATGCAGCTGGAGCACATGCCTAGATCCTTTGTCTCGCCAGCCCACAACTCTCAGGCGGAGAAAACTAGGATCTAGGTCCACATGCTTAGATCCTTTGTCTCGCAAGCACAAAACTCTCAGACGCAAAAAAACGAGGATCTAGGTACTGTGTGCCTAGATCATGTGTCTCGCCAGCATAAAATACTCTTGGGCGGAGAAAATGAGGATCTAGATTCCGTACCACACATTCATGTGTCTACTGTCTAGTGCTAGGCTGGCAGGCAACAACAGCGCGCAGGAATGTGATGACCTAGCAAGCAGCTGTTGTTGCCCGGCGTTGTCATGTCGCGCACAGCTGCCAGCAAATGATGAAGTCACCAGCCACGTGTGCCGCCGCCGTGCATTTCCTTGGCTCTTGGGCGCCTGAAGGCCAGTAGTAGCCAATGTTATTCGTTTATGTGTCTCCTATGATGTTTATATAACGGTAATAAATGCATTAAAAAATATTTCAACTACGTTTGTAATGTTTTTGGTGAAAGAAAAAAATATTTTTCTGTCGGGAATTTCAAAATTAATAATTTACTTATTTTTTTCAAGATTTTGTACCTTCAAAACCATGACTCGTCTATATGCAGGGTTGTTCTATATGCCAGCAAATACGGTATAAAAATAATTTTTAAGAATTAAGAAACATTGTCTTGTATGTCATGCTAAGGCCTACAAATGTTATGTACAAATACTGAAACCATTTATTTAGCCTACTAAGTAATGTAGTTACTGGAGTTATTCAGCCCTTAAACATGTCATATGCCCTAGTACTCAGTTGGAAATGATTTTACAATACCTTTAATCATGTAGCAGGCTAACATTTGTTATAAGTTATGAGTAGCAATTGAGGTAAAAATAATTTTTTAGGTTCAACAAGAGATTATTTAGGCCTACAGTACATATAAGTAAAGAGTTGTGGCTACAGTATTTGCCATCCACCAAATCAATCTGTATGTAGTTTCCACATTTGGACCATTTCGTATAATTTTCATCGATTACCATGATGTTAAAAATTAAAAAAATTAGAGCTGGTCGTATCTGTCAACTTAACTTGTACAGACAGTTTATTTACTGATGCAATGCAGCTTGCCTGTACAGTATTTTTAGAGTAGGCCTAGTAGAACGTTATTTGGAATAAGATTAATTAACAATGGAGTTATCTTTGCACGTTATAAACAAACTTGAATTTTGACAGTGGTGTTGCAAAAATTTCAGAATAAATTTAGACCTATTTAAATGCTTTTTTCAATAACAGTTGATCAAAAGGGGAAGATTGTATTTTACTTTTAAAAATAAATATATTTATAGAAATGTCCATGGTAACTGTGCATGGACAATGCAGCTTTAATCCCTGGGTATATAAGAACTGTAACAGTTTTCTTGTTGATACTGACAATGAACGCAAATCTTTACAAATAATCTTCAGAACATTAAAACAAAATTGGCGAGAGGTTTGAATATATAAGTAAAAATAATTTCTGTCTATTTACTTGTTTAAGGTAATGCGAGCTAGTTTTACAGAAGTTTTGAAAATATTTGTTAAAAGGAAAAAAACATTGGTATCAAAGGATTGTTTTCCACTGTGTACAAATTGCTTCGGACTTAGTGTGCCAGACAAATTCTTGCCTGGATAGTACTTTGCATCGTCCCTCTTTACCGTAATTGAACGTAGCCAGCCACCGGCAACGTCTCCGTAGCTTTCTCTGGCTGACCTAAAAAATTTACTGCAACCATTTATTTAAACTACCGTAATCTTTAAAAGGAAAATCACATTAAGTCCGGTTGTATACATTACCATAACCTACCTACCGCCTCTCATTTCGGGTACAGTGTAGCATTAGTTGTTTTTTAGATAACTGCATATCATAAATATGTATACCTTCGGTAAATTATAGGCCTTTAACGTACCCCTCAGACAATGCCATCATACGTTACGACATGCACGAAACACGATATAATTTAATACATCCTTACACCGCCATTCTGTGTTTTTGCCGATGAAGGAACGCTAGTGTTAACGTTTCCATACCGGCTGATGATGTGGACCAATCAAAATTTGTTCGCAAACACTGCCGCATCAGCTGTTATTTTCATGATTTTATTTTGCACGTATTTCTGAACGAAAGTGTTTAGAAGAAAAATTCTTTTTGCTGTATTTCTTCTTTATAATTAATATGACATACATTTCAACAAATTTTAAATTTCAAGCAACTCCCCTATCGATATCTATCAAATCCTTAAGGATAGAGAGTTGGTATTCACTTCAAAATGTTGCTTACGTAAATATCCAAAAAGTAATTTTAGGATTTTTGAAATTCAACCCCCAAGAAGTAAAAAGCGACAAATGTGTTTTTTACGAATCGTGTATATCATTGAAACACAATTGACTATCGTCGTGATTTTTACTTAATTTGGTTACGTATACAAATGTCTATGACAGGACTCCAAGACTTATGAAATTTCTTTTATTAAGGGGTGAAAATACGTGAAATGTATTTTCGATTATTCCTCCATATCTATTGAACCAATTGAAATATTGAGGTGCTCTTTGCTTTAGATTGATGCTTTTGTAAATATCCCAAATACATTAAAACATATTTTTCAAATTCTGCCCCAAAGAGGTAAAAAAAGGGTAAAATGTGTTTTTGATTCACAATCAATATATTGATCGCATTGATTTTTATATAGCTACATGATTTTTGTTTGAGATTGATGCTTACTGAAGTACCTGAATACTAATTTTAGGAATTTTTGGAATTCCCCACCTAAGAAGGTGAAAAGGAGTGAAAAGTGATTAAATGTGTTTTTAATTAATCGTTGATATATCTTGACGTGTTTTTCGCGTCCAAAAGACACTAGTTAAGTTGGTAGTCTAAAATTTGACATAAGGGTATTTCGAAATTTAGCTTCTTTGGAGGTGAAAAGACCTGGAGTGTGTTTTAGATAAATCTGCTATATATATCGAACCCATCGAGATTTTCAGTTTATTTTTGCTTCAGGATGATGATTATGTAAATGGCCATAAAAAGGCTTTAAGAAATTTCAAAATTCGAATTCTCAGTGCTGTACAGGAGTGATATGTGATTTTAATGAATGATCAATTTTACTTCAACTGAAAGGGCTATTGTCATGATTTTCACTTCACTTGGATATTTGTACAAATATTTAAGATGTGAAATTAAAGTTTTTCAAATTTCAACACCTAAAAGGGTGAAAAGGCATAAAATTTGTTTTCTGTCAGCCGATGATACTTACCATAACCAATAGAGATATTGAGTTGTTGTTTGCATCAAGTTTATGCTTACGTAAGTACCTAAAGAAAGTAATTCAAGTTTTTTATTTTATAATTAACTTAATTATTGAGAAGAAAACTTAGTTTCTAAACTTTCAAGACAGGCGGTCCAAAAAGCAAGTACGACCAGCAAGAAATAAATTATACGTGAGTTTAATTTTACAGTTCTACTGAGGCATGTTGTAGAACCTCTACAAGCTTAGAAAATTAATATTTTATTTTTTAAAATTAATTTTCATGAATAACTTTGACGTTATGTGGTGCAGTTGATAGTAGCTCAGGAGAAATTAGTCTTAATAACTCGTGAACTACATATTTCGTTCGATTACCCTCTTACACTAAAGAGTCTGTAGTTACCTCGCTGTTAAGTGACAGGGACAAAATCTTAAGACTGCTATTCACATGGACAGCTATTACTTTATCTTGCTGCAGAGTTAACTCAACTAGCGGGTTTGTCATCCTAACACTTTATGAATGAACTGCCTATCTGGTGTACTAAGATGTTTTTCAATTAAAGTAAATATTATCTGCTATGAGTAACACACGCAAGCAAAGCGCGGGCACAATGCTAGTACTTATGTAATATATTTTTTATATGTATTGTTATACACATATATACATTATGTATAGTAGTTATAGTCACTTGGCTTATTGGCAATGGCAAGATTGCTTTGGTTGGACGAGGGTACCCAATATATTCCACATTTGTCCTGGTGGCAGAGGCATCGAGGTATTTGTGAATTTTATTCTTACCCCTGCCTAATTGGGAAGTGTTTTGGAGCCTGGATAACAATTGGCTGGCACTATAATTGTGTGTTAGTGTTGGTGAATTGTGTGGGCCTCTAAGATTGAGTTATGCACTTCATTAGGCAAAGGTGAGAGCCAACTCTGTGATTCGCTAGCTGAGAACTGCGCAATAGCAGTCACATGTTTTGGCAATCAAACTGTTACAAAGTATGAGAATACATCACGCCGCACCAAGATGAATTGTTGAAACGGTATTGTTGACTAATTTCGCAAGTTCTTATTTTTATATGTGTATGTATGTGTATATATAGGTGTGTGTGTTTGTGTTTGTAGGTGTGTATGTGTGTGTATACATTAGTCTATACCGCCAGGGTTTGCCTGATTTTGACAGGTAAAATGAAAGTAGAAACTTGTAAACAAACAGACTATGTATCCTTCCACTACCATGTGCTTTTCACCTGACTGTCAAAATATCAATATCATATATAACTTTTTGTGACATTTGAAGATATGCAAACTAAAACTATTGGCATCAACGGAAGAGACTGCATTATATCTAATTTATAGAATATTACTGACTCATGTTCAATGTTAGTACGTACTCACAAAAGGAAAACCTTAAATCTATGAGTACATGTAATTTATTAAAATTATTTACAAGTAATGAAACAATAGTATTGCTTATCTGTGAATGATGTATGTGGAGGCGCACCACTGCCGTATGCAGAAGCGATGCGCACCTGACAGCCTGTCAGTGCAAGACAGTGCAGTGGGGCGCTGTACATCCCTGACCTGCCAGACGACCGCTAACAGCTTGCCACCCCCAGGCACATTCCATTGTCCAGGCAGGACAAGGGATTACTGGGGTCGCCCAGCGAGACCGCACCTCAACCAAGAGAAGGCAGTCTCTCCCAGTACGCTGAACAGAACAGTTTACATGCGTCCAGCCAGTGCGGTCTTGTAAATGTGTAGATGTAAATATTGTATATATTGTGTAAATACATGGCTCGTGTCCGGCAAACGTGGTGTACTTATTATGCCCTCACGTCCTCGCTAAAATGTATAAATAACACAGCAAATCAAGTAAATCAAAGCTGCTCTGCGTAAGTACAGTTCGATCTGTCCCCAGTTATCTCATGCAAAAATTCATGAAGTATTACTTTGGAAAATGTAAAGTTCCTAATCGAGATATTATGTCACAAAAAATTAATATTTCATTTCAGCATGTGACAGCAAAATTTCCGACTGTATGATAATCTTGCCTGCAAGATTTTCAGTTTGACAGAAATTGATTGGCTTGTGTTATTCATCATGGCAATAATGCATTTTAATATCAGCTAGTTCAACAGAAGGGATAATTCTAAAGGCATGTAATCTTCTATTGATGAAATTTAAATGTGAAATCTTGTGCTCAGTAATTTTGATGACATTTCAAAAAGTGTGAAACACTTACTTACAACCCCTGATTTCGAACACTGTCCTGTAATTTACATTGTTTTTCTTTGGTGGCATTCACTGTTTTTACATTATAACCTTTGTTATTTTGTATACTTTTTTTGCATTCCACAGTAATTTTTGCTGGTCCCTTGTAAAGTGTAAATAAGGGTGATTCACATTACAGTTATTGTTGAAGTAAGGGTTGTTTTGGTATATCATGTACACTTGAAGGTAATTAATTGCTTGATCAAACTTTTTAAAGGTAAGTCCAATAAAATATCCTTTACAATTTTTTCTATACATTGCCAATATCACATTTCTTGTAATCTGCACAGCAAAAAAACCTTTTTTTGTCATCACATAATCAAACATTCTTATGATATGCCGTATAAATGAAACTAATTTTAAAATGAGAAATTGTGTAAAATAAGTTCAGATTTTTCTTACCTTCACAAAAATCTTTGAAATAGAGTTTATGAACTAACGCAGGCTGTGGATAGGCCAGGGTAGATTCAGGAATACAGGGAATGTGCCCAACTCTGCCAGTACCTGTTTGGCGTGGGTTGACGACCAGATGGCCTCTGAACCTGGCCCACCTGCCCTTCAGTAGTCTATCTGGGTATTGGAACAAGTGCTGCGTGTCGTCCCAGCATGCAGGCAGTTGGTTGCTGCACACTGTGGAACACTCTTAATAATGCTGAGAGGTGATCCCATTATTGCAAAATAAGAATTCGCGAAATATGTTGAACTGAATGTCTGGTTTATTCATGGAGACACCCTCGAGCGGGTCACCACGTATCACGTCTGGATTTCGCTCAGTACCACGACGTAAGCTGCAAAAAATGGCACAAAGCCAACAATGAACATACGAGTGCGAAATGTATAATGGGGAGTCCAAGTGACTAACCCCGCGCGTGTCAACCCATAAGGCCGAAAACACGAGAAAAAGGTTCCAGAAACTTCAAAACTATTGCACTCTAAATGGTTAGGTCGAAAAGATTGAGTGGCCTCGGGGAGACGAGACCTTACTTCCTCGATGACCAAGCGAGACTCAATCAACATGGCGTTTGGCGAGGTATGCAGCGGCGCGCATTCCCGCCTAGCTTGGTGTAATGCTTTTTCATGCTATTTGTACTCTGAAAAATATTGAAGAATTAGTAGACACACATTAATAATATGTACGCCCGTATCTGTTAATCCAAAGTCTTTGTAGGGCACTTTCAGAAATATGTCGTGAAATTAAAGCAACAATTAAACTTCTATTAAAAACATCAGAATAAATTACTTAATACTGTATTTAAAATGTAAATACTCAAGCAAATTCACTAGCAAATTACAAAATAAAGAAAATACAGAAAGAACAACTAAAACTTTTTCTTGGCCGCCTTTCCACAGTGTCCTACTGCCCTAGTCATTTACATTGTGCATTCATGAAAAATATATCTTAAGTAGTTCTGTAATGCAGGTAACGTATAATGTTTAGTGTGAAATCACTGCATGTGCATCTGTCATTAGTTTTGCACAAGTCACCCGGGATTCAAACCAGATGCCATCACTTGCCGTCTGTATTACGTTGTGGCACGTAGCGCCCCGAAGCTGCAAACATTCTCACACAGTCTCTTGCAGCTCTAGTTAATGTTGTGAATACTACCAATTTGTTAGCGGGCCCTGCTTCTGAAAAGGGTAGTAAGAAACTGCTCGATTGAGGCTGGTAGTCCACCATCACAGCTTACGGGAACAGGAGTTTACCTGCCGCATAGCGAAGACTGGCATTTAGGTGGTTTCTGCAAGTGGGGAGGGTGGTCACTTGCCTGGAACCCGGCCACAGTAGCCCAGACGTTGGAGGCGGCAGAACAGGCATCCGTGGCACACGTCAGAACATGGCAGGCTACTTTAAACTTCCTACGCAAACAAACTCCGTGGTGTGAAATTCTGGGAAATTGTACAAGCCAATAGGTAATGATCTAACGTTTTGTATGTAATAACACAGGTTCTGAGATGATACCTAAGTGTGGAACAGTAGAACTCGTATCCCAGAATGTCTGAAACATTTCAATCTGAAGTGTTATGTCGGGGGTATTCCTGACATAATTTATTAAGAACACTGACAAAATAAGGGACCTAACGGCAATTAATAGTTTTAATTAACAATTCACTTTCTATTTACAATTACTATCACTTACTTGAATGCGAAGCTGATGTGGCCAATATGGCAAAACTAACTATCAAAAATAAAGACAATCTCATTTTCTACTCTGGTGGCAATACTGAGGGCGTGGCATCTGGCTCAGGCTTCAGGTCATCCCAGCAGCAGTTCCTCCATGTAGACTGTTATAAGCAGAAGACCAAAGATATACTCGGAATGGCGTGCAAGCGAATATAACTCAAGAAATGGTGTGGAAGGAGAACTTCCCTCCGAGGAGTGGCTTAATGGTTGGAAGACGCTGAAGACACCTCATGATTGGCTATGGACCAAGCCAGCGCACTATGCGGCTATGTTGTGATAACACAGTCGTCGAATGGACGAAGTCTACGCTTCCAGGAAAACTCTCTTCCACTGTGGCCGCACTGCAGAAGAAATGTCGTCAACGCTTGGGAAATGTCAGCCCATGAACAGATGTAAGTGCCGGGAAACTGAGGTCTCTGGTTGTGCAACACACTGGGCACAGTCGTGCATCGTAGACTCTCAGCAGGCAAGGCTTGTCACCTCAAACTAAATAATATTCTCATAGCTAACACACAAGACATTAAGTCTGAATACCCTGTGTTCAATGACAGTGTGATGCGAAATGCCAACCTAGCACAATATAAAGATTGTTTCTCTTTTTTAGTTTCCAGTTCCAGGCTTTTGGTGACATTTAGGGGTGTGCCTGGCCCTGTATACCATTTGAGATAAGCTGTTGGAAACTTTTATGCTAAGCTAAGTAGAATGTCAAACTAAGATAACAGGTTACCTGCTAAGACATTACCACTGGTCATACTAGGGGACATGTAGCGGTAGTCACGAGAGGCCTGCCTGGGATTCAGAATTTGGAACCCGAGCCAATCACATTGCTTGGTGTAACACTACTGTAAGAGGAAATAGTCTAAGTCCAGGAATTTGAACAGTGAATTTTATCGGAGCATAGCCTTGTTTGGTTTCATTTGAATCAGAATTTAATTTCAAACCACTTTGCTCTCTGGGTGTTTGATGGTAAAT
>PNEQ01071850.1:0-16281 GCA_003012365.1 Medauroidea extradentata
TGCCTCCAGACAACCCTGCTCAGCCCATGAGGCCCGCGACCTCCTAATACCTGCACGTTACCTAAGGCGTATAAGGCTTAGCCTTGAGACGCAACTCAATCCCTCCTTGCGATATAACTAGTTACTAATGCATGCCGGAGTACCCATAGACTGAGACGGGGTACACGCTGGCGTAGCGGGATTTGGGGGCTCGCCAGATAAAAAAAAATAAATCGCCATGTTCGCTCAGACATCCACAGGAGGCTGCGTAGGAAGCGAAATAGCCGTCTCTCTCCATCTCGGAGGTTTCTTATCCCGCATTAATTCATATGACGTTTCTTTCCATACATGAAACTCACTTTCGTAAGTTCACACCTTGCCTGGCAAGTCAGAAAATACATGATAATGGTGTTTAAGTACCGCCCTTAGTTTCTTTTGTTGCCCAGGGAATAGCGGGCCCATAGAGTAGTCATCAGCCTTGGTGGTACATGGGTCCGGGTTCGGTCCTTGCACGATGTCATCTCCCTTGTATTGTATGTGCACCCGCCACGTGGGCATAACCGACTGTTATTCTCTCACATTGTCAGACCAGTGAAAAATATGTTTCTTTCCCGCTACCATAAATGATACCATGTTACTGTCATACATAATATGTGCCTATTGTCTCGCCAAAAAATCTGTCCCTAAAAGGCACTTAACAGTAAACCCCTTAACGATCAATAAGTTGACTGGTATCCTAATCCCATTTTCTACTTCCACTACCACCTGCTGCCTTACCGACCTATTCCGCGCGCTGGTTACTCCTACAAAAGTTACACCTGTGACAGGAATCGTAGCCATCTCCTTGCCATAATCCGCTTGTAACAAGTCGTCCATTAATGCCTTATATATCACTGACACCTGTGGCCCAGTGTCGATGATAGCCTCGACTGTAATTTTTCCTATCTGTATTTCGAGGGTGGGGGATTTTTTCGGTGATGTCCAGGAATTTGTGGGGGTTGCTTCTGCGTCTTCCTCCCCCATAACCTCGTCTAACTCCATCTCAAGCTGACATCCTTCCACAGGCACCATTACCTCGCTTTCATTTAAGCTCCCCGGGGACGGGAGGTGTTCGTCCCGGGCAGTAATTAGTTTCCCGACTGCGGTTCATGGACCTCTACAGCACAGATACGCGAGTTGGTCGCGGGGGGCCTAGATTGACGGAAGTCCTTCCTTTCACCATTCCTCTCCTGGTGTACTTGTGCCGACCCATTCCTCCCCGGCGCGGACCATCACATTTTTTTTGTCCTTTTCCCGACTTTCAGCGGTCTCTATTTCTGCCAGCCTACCCGAATAGCGCGGTCGTTCTACAGCCTGTTGCTTAAATCGCTCCACCATGGCTACGAGGCTTTCACAGTTGTCAATATCCGCGGCAATAGCTGCGTCACTTACGTACCTAGGAAGGTGCCTTACCAGGCGTCCTTGTAAAAACTGGGTGTCCAAAATCTCGCACATCTCAACTAACCCTCGTACATAATCAGACATACTGATTCCACTCTCAGAATAGTACCGGCCTTGGAATACCTCCTGAACCAGTTTGTCCTGCTCCAACGCATTCCAGTATCGCTTTACGAACGCCTCTCTACATTGTGAGTAGTTGTCCCATTTTTCCGACATTCGCTGACCCCATTCTTCTTCCGCATCTACTAGGCGGGACAGAAACAGTTCGACATTTAGCGCGTCGGGAATGCACGCATTTCGCAAATACTGGTTCATTCTCTCAATAAACCGAACCGGGTGAGCATGTGTTGTTTTTCCCGAGAATGCAGGTACCATCCGATCTATATTGGGAACAGGTGACAGTTGTTTCCGCCCTCCAACTATCTCCGCATGCAAGGGTGTGCTAATTTGCCCATTTTCCATAGCTGTTAACCGCTGCCCTATACTGTCCACAGCGTCTACCAACTGCCCGTTTTTTTCTTGTACACTCACTATTTGCGAAGCTATTTCTTCTACCCATTACGATACCCTGTTTAAGTACTCCTCCCCTTGTTCGTATATGGTCTGGCTCACCTGAATACCTGCAGTTACACGTCGGTCCAGCCTTCCTTCTACTCTACTCATTTCTGCCCGCAGTTCGACACTGTTCTCGCCTACCTCGCTCCTGAGCGTGTTTTCATTCAACTGTAGTTTTTCGGTGGTTTCCAAGGCGTTGTCTCTAATAGACTGTGAAACCTCTCCCCTCAGCTGATTTTCTTTCTCAAACATTCTTCCCTCGAACCTAAACAGCATCTGTTCCGTCTGTTGCCTGTTTTGCTCTGCCTGCCATTCTCCATGTTGCCTGTTTTGTTCTGCCTGCCGTTCTCCCTGTTGCCTGATTTGTTCTGCCTGCCGTTCTACCTGTCGCCTGATAAGTTCTGCCAGCTGTTCTGCCTGTTGCCTGTTTTGTTCAGCCGGCCGTTCTATCATCACCTGCATTTGTACCATAAATGACTCGACTTGGTTTCCTACTTGCGAAACACCCTGTACCGGCCCAACCATTGTGCCACTCGCTGTCCCTGCGGGAGACTTTTACCCTTGCTGGTCGCCCTGCTGTGTCACTGACCCCTCGCCTACACTTCTCGAACACGGACTATTTAATTCAGCCCGCGAAGAACTGACTCCCGATAGCAAACTACTAAATGGTAAATCCTAGTCAACGAATTCCACGTCGTTACCTGCCATGACGGGGCGAATTGTGGCCAGATATTGATATAGGGGGCCGTCCGATACCCACAGTTGAGACACACAGCAAAATATACTACTTTAACTACAATAAACAAAACAAATAACTATGTAAACTACAGCTTGACTATGCGGCATGCACTGAAACATTAAAAAAAAAAGAATAAAAACACTACACTGAAGATTCTCGCCGCTCGTTGTCGCCGCTCGATGTTGCCTGAAAGTTAAGTGTTTTGAACGTCGCTGCTGTCTGCTGCCAGATCCTTCTCTGTAGATGGTGATGAAAAATTTAAATGAAAGGTTCGTCTCACCAATCTGTCGGCTGCTTCAGGGACGCACTGCTACCCTCGCGCCGCCGTGACCTGTAGGCGGGTGGTTCAGGATCAGTGCCCGAACCGAGCACTGCATAGCTGCGTCGCTGGCCCTGGGTGATGCGTTGCCTATCGGTGGTAGATTTGGGGTGGTGTATTCGCAGCATTGTGCCTGGTGCTCCTTCGCTGTTCACTCGAAAGTCTCGTTCACAGTCCACACGGCGCGAAAACTCCGTCGGCGAACACGGACCTTAATCCCAGGTGTGGTTCTTAAGCCCAAAATTGGTGCGCCACCTCTACGACGTTATTTTTTGTTGATTGTTACTTTATTTTTTTCTGTTCGCTGGTAATGTTTTATCTGGCTATTGTTTTCCACCCTATTGATTACTATTGTGATTTTAGGTGAATTAAAACAAGGTCTTATCACTTTCTATAAGCCGATGGTGCACTGAGTTGCTGACTCCCGCGGGCGTGGCTTTTAATTGTACAGACCCGACAGTCTAGTAAGGCCGATACACTAAGTTGAAGTTGAGTTAGTAGCACCCCGCCATCTGCCGTCGACGCGGATTAAGTGGTCGTGTTGGCGGTCTGCTGCCCGACCTAGTGACCCTACTTGAAATCCCGCTTATCCACCGCATTTAACGTCGCGCTGCCGAACAACTTCACTCGCCCCGTCGTTACTCAGTTGATCGGGTCGTCTTGTCAGCGGTCTGCCGCCCTGACCTTCGACGCCCGAACTCCCTAAGACTCCTCCGACATGCGACCTCCTTCGCCCACAGTCCGCTTGGATCTCCCTTCTCTCCCCACACTGTCCGAAAACCCGCCACCGGTCCCAGTATTGGTAATCCGGCCAATGGGAAGAGAGCATTCAGAAACAGCCCCGCCTACCGAAGCCAACCCTGTAGTACACCATCGTCGCATTTATTTACTTCAATTTGCATATTTTGTTTCAAAATCTGTACAATTATCATTTGTTTACTTAACTTATATTACTTATTTAAATTAACATATTACTCTAACCAAAAGTCTAATTCATATTATTTTTCATAGTCTCTAAGCCTCGTTCCTATAGGCTGGTGCATCCCCTCCCACTACTAGCCAAAGTGGTCCAGCGGAGGGGTGTGAGAAAAGTAATGGGCAGGACGGCGCCAATACTCCTACGACACCACCTGCTATCCTGGCCCGAGGGAAAGGTCCAGAATTTCACATATTTCTCTTATTTGATCTCAACTCAATAAAAATCCTCGTAGCATATTTTGCATTACAGATCCGGTATCGTGACGCGATACCGAATTGAATGAATGGGCACATGGCCAGACAATTCCAATTTCGCAGATTACCCTACATAAGTATATGTTTTACTTAATACCTTCTTACACCAATACCTGCACGTTACAAACTTAATGCGCGTCGAGATATTTCTTCCAAATATGATTACTTGTAACTCGCTGCAATGCGTTTCAAGTGTAGGTAGATAGGAACCCTAAGGTCCAAAAATGTTAGTGTGAAATACAGTGATCTCTTAGTTTAAAGTCTTCCAGTTTAATTATTCTTTCACTTTAACAACTGTATTTATTGGTCCAATCTAAAATCTATGTACTTTTATTATTCAGTTTAAGGACTTTTTTTTCAGTCCCTTGAGAGTCATTAAACCGAGAGATTACTGTAAATAGTAAATTATGCAATCGAAATCGCAGGTAACAGCTAGTACTATAATAATTCACTGTGAACGTCATAACAGTCACCAGTCATTCTATGCAATATAATTGAAAGGAGTCAAAGCCATAGATGTGGTTGAGAATGTGAAGTGACAAGAGTTTTCCTATTATAATTTTAAGATCACAGCAAGCATGGAATTTTGGCAGATTTACAGTGTAAAGTAGTTTGTAATGCTGTTTCATGAGAATCAATATATTGTACAATGCTTTAAATAGACAGCTAAAATACACGCTACAAATTTACTGATATGCCGACTGACAGAAAAACGTTTGTCTTTACTAAAACAGCTGATCCCTAGAATGTAGCCTGCGACAGAGACACCACAGGCCAAGTCATCTATCACTCACCGTATTAGTCTATAGCTAGTTTAAAGTTTTGTTCATACAAGTAGATAGATTTTGCCGGTTTGAATGGAGAAAACTTTTTCGTGTCACAAAAATTAACACAACAAAATAATCCCTTAAAATTATCGAAATATTGAGGTATTTTGTTTACAGTTTCTTATCCATAAATTTTCAAAAATCACCATAGAAACGAGATAAAGTATGTTGTTAAAATTTAAGAAATTCTAATGACAGTAAATTAAAAAAAATTATTTATCAGTAATCTTAAATGTCCAGTAACTATTTCTACCATGAAATTCTATTTCAAATTCAAAAAATTTTCGTTTGGATTTAAAACAAGAAAGCTACAAAAATCTGCATCAAATAATTAAAATTTTACATCTTCCCAGGTTTTGAATTTCATATCACATTTATCTACAGCTGTAGTAATATTAAAATAAACTTTTTCTTTCTGAAAAAAAAAAACAGTTAACAAAATGAAATTTATAATCAATACTATAACTTCGAAAATCTCTAACACTTGTACCATTTATTTAACAAAAAATAATAAAACTTCATAAATCTTTGTGCTTAGTACAACACTGTCTAATTACAAGTTTATATACACATTTCAAAATTCGATGTACTAAATTTGACGATTCATTTTCTCTAAGTCTTTCATTGCACTTTCTATAGAAATATTATCCATGTTTATTTACTTTTAAAAATAATGAATTTTTTCTAAATTCTCAACCTGATACTTTTTAAATTACATTGTTATAACTACTGTCCCATTTCTAATATTGCAGTTATTTCAGAAGAATCAAAATATATCAATTTTCCATTCTCATCTCTTATTTCTAAAACAATATTTATAAATTTATATGTGTTTATTGAAAAAAAAATGGGTAACTACGTTCATAATAAATTGTTTCACCAAAAGAAACAATAGGTTAAAATAAAGCAATAATACTAGTTTATCTGTGATTATATTCGTCATATTTTAAAATCATTCCATTCGCTAATTTACAATGATTATTATTGTTTCAAACTGAGTAATTTTAGGACTTGTATCAGTAAAATGAACTTTAATTTTTTTTTCTAAAACTTTTGTAAAACATAAAATTTCCTCAAATGAATCGGATTTATCAAACAGAAGATCAAAAACACATTTTATTTTCACACTATTCCTTATTTTATTTTATTCGATCTATACATTATTTTATTTTTTCTCACTAGCAGGAATCTTGTTAAATGGAGGAATTGTTTTCACAACATTTTCAAGATCTTCCACATTAAATAGACCAACTAGAATTTCTATTTTATTTTCTGCCCCATTTTAATCAATACAATATAACGTGTTATTTTCATGTGTAACATTAGGTGTCAAATAACTGGTGTAAAACTGAATGAAACCCAACGAATGTTCTTCACTTTCTAAAAGATAATGAAGTGTTTTATTTAAGATTGATGTCTTACCAGACAACTTAAAACTTTACTTATTTATTATAAAATATTAATATTATGAATAATATGAATACTAAGGTTAAAAAAAAACAGATTTGGGTATAAAAATATGAATTCCTGACATTATTAAAAAAAAATATCATGGAGAATTATTACCAAATAACATTAGATGTTTGATTGTTGGTTCAAGTAATTGTGGAAAAACAATTTTAATGATTGGTAATTTTATGTATGCACCAGAATGGTTAAATTTTGGTACTTTATATGTTTTTTTCAAGAAGTTTAAATCAACCAAAATATATTGCTTTAAAATAAGACACTGATGCAGCAATTAAATTAATTAAAGAGCCAATGGCATAATTTTTCCCTTCAAATGATGAAATGATTGATGTTGGTAATTGTTAAAATTCAGTTGTGGTTTTTTATGATTTTATTCTTGACAGTCAAGAAGTGATTAGAGATGATTTTAGTCGAGGTAGACATAAAAATATTGATTGTTTTTATTTAGCTCAAACATATTCATAACTACCAAAACAACTTATAAGATATAATGCTAATTTTCTTTGTACATTTAAACCAGATGATACAAATCTTAAGCTTATTCGTAGTGAATTTGTTGGTTGTGATATGTCATTTGAAAAATTTAGAAAATAATGTTCAAAATGTTGTGACAAAGAATATGGTTTTATTACAATAGATAGAACTTGTAAATTAAATGATGGCAAGAATCGTAATAAAATTAAATAATATTTAAAGGCGATATTTATATTTAAAACAACACCATTTCAATAATAACAGTAGTATTATTTCGTACATTAATTTTTTTTTTAAATTTTATATTGTCGTCTTTAACATCAAACAGTTTAAACAAATAAGTTTTTTCATAGATTATAAGTCCAGTTTTAGGATTAAAAATAGTAGTATGATATAATTCTGTTATTTGATTGTAAGCATTTGGTTTAATTATTATTTCATTTACAGTTACATTCATCATAAAAATTAACTCAGTTTGATTATAACATGAATAAAGTATTTTTTCTTTCTCACTGTATTTTCTGACTAAACGAATAATATTTATTCTATTACTTTGATAATATTCTAAATTAACAGCATCATTAGGTGCAATTAGATTAGAAACATTTCTTAGCCTTCTTTCCTTCAAATTCTACATTATTATCTTGTTATAAATATGGTAGAAAAATTTATCCAAAGATCGCTTATTTCTAGTTAAAGTTGTTACAAAATCATTGAACTGAGGAAGTGTTACATTCTTACCAATTTTTGGAATGTTATTATATTTAGATTCCAATTCTTTAATTTGAGTTGTAATCAAGGTTTGGTTAAAGCATTTCCAAATATATCCATTTATTATATAATTATTTAAATTAAAAACTGTGGGAAAAGTTGTTTAGTGTATGTATACAACATTATTAAATCAATTAACACAATTGCACGATCAGGTATGTTGAATTTTTGTGGAATTTAAAAAAAAATCTTTTTATCATCAGTCAGTACACCAAAAGACTTATACATGACAATTGTTTAATTATTATACTTTAATCGAGTTATTCTTTTATAACCACCTGGTTTTATTATTATTTAATTTATTTGCCCACCCGTCATAAAAATGTATTCAGATTGATTATTGCTTGATAAAGAAAGTATTTTTTCTTTAGCACTGTATTTTCCAACTAAATGAATAATGTCAATTCTATTCCTTTGTAATTAATCAATTATTTCTTTAGTAAAATTATTTTTAGCTTGGGTGATTTTCATATTAATTAGTGTATCGCAATAATTTAGTAGTGATTGATTCAAGTTTGTAATTTTTTAGTTAATTCTGCATAAATTGTTATTTTAGTTTCGTGTATTTCTTGTTCGATTTTTTATCAAAAATATCACATTTTGAGTTTATGTTTGAACTATATATATTAACATCTTTAACAGAATTGTCATATTTTGAATCATCAATTTTTGTGATTTTGTTAACACATATTCAAAGATATCCATTATTTATTAATAAAGGAATTAATGATTGAAAATTTAAAATTGTTAGATAAATTATATAATAATATAATACACAAATGACAACTAACACCATCACAATTTCGGATTCTATAATCATTATAAATTATATTTTCTTTAAGATATTGAACTAACTTAAGTGGTGGATTACCTCCTATAGAATCAAATAAATAAATCTTATTATTTTCTTTCCAATAACAAACACAATGTGTTCCACAATTTTTGAAACATCTAAATTAACTATACCACAAAACTTTTTAAGTGAAGTTTTGGGTAATTCATCAGTTATAAACACACCACGAAAATATTAAATTAAAATTTTTAAAATTAAGTTTTCAATATTAAAATTACTCAGAGGAATTATTTCTTTTTCTTTGAAAATTTTTTACGCATTTGCCAAGTTATTCCATTTCCAAATTATGTCTTTGCTCTTCTTCTAATTTTTGATATTTATTCATTGCATCAACTAAAGAATTTGCAATAGATGGTGCGCCACCAATCAATGCACCCAGTGCTGATGATGCACCAAAAAGAATTGGTAAAATCCACCTTTACAAAAACCATTTCCAGTTTTTATTTCTTTTAATAATTTTTTCAATTGTTTTATAGATAAAGTTAAAGTTAACACTTTACCATCTTTTAATTTATTATTTTTACCATCAAGTTGTTCTTTTGTTAAAAAAGCATCTATATTTAAATTCTTCAGTTCATTAGCAGACAATGTAAATGCAATATTTTTCACCTTCATTTATAAAGAAATAAATAAAATTATAAGTAAAAAATTAAGTAATATTATAAGTTAAAACATATTAATATTTTATTTTTATTCCCCAAGTAAGTTTTCGTTTAATATGCATTGTAGATCCAGTAATTCCAAACCAATATTTTTCACTTGAACCTGAATCTTTAACAAAAACTCTTTTAAAAGCTTTCTTCTCTAGATCTTTATCTGCTAAATGCCTTTCGTCTATTTTTTTATAATGATGATAAGCAATATCATGTTCCATTGCAGCAGAATCTTAAGTATTTATTGGTTTATCATTTCTTTCTAATTTTTGTTTTAATTTTGCCCCTGGACCTAAACAATTATAACTAGTGTGTGTAATTCAAATGGTAAGGAATTAACTATTTCGTTTAACAAACCTTTCCCATGATGTTCTGATTTCTAGAAATAATTAGGAATAGTTTTTAATATTTTAGTAAGACATGGAATTCCTTTAGAACTATTCATAACAAAATCTCTAAATTTTTTATTTAACATATCCATTATTCCAAAATTTTCATTATAATAATTTTTTATTTCCAATATTTTCTTCACTGTATGTAACTAAAAGTCGTTCAGTAAGATTTCTAACATCATCAGTCCAAATATATTCTTTTGGAAGATTATCATATTTTTTTAATACCACTCCCATATATTGGTGATCTTGTCAAAATTGATCTATGTGGTGAATTTGGTACTGATTCTGATTTTTAAATACATTTATCATGAATTGGTGTAATTATTTTTAAGCATTTCCAACTCTTATTTTAATTTATTTGTTTATTTGGATTGTATTCTTCATATGCAACAGTTGTTGATAAAAAAACTTTTATATAATTTGCATAACTTTCATCACTAAATTTTGTTTAAAGTTAAATTTTCTTATTCTTTGTCACCAAATTTGAAAGTCCTTCTGTTAATTCATATTCTTTATCATTGATACTTATCTTGTCATTACAAAAAAAACTTTTTTATCTCCAATATAAAATTCATGTCCTTCACCATGTAAGCTATTTTTTTCATTAACAACATTAGGTCATTGAGAAATATACTTACCAAGATTAATATTAGAATCTTTTAGTGAATTCACTCTAATTATTTTTGAGATTCGTCTTCTGAAAATTCACCTTCTGATGTTAATTGTTAAAATGGATTATCAAGACGTTTAATACAGTTTCTTGTACGTCTCAATGCTTCATCATAACTTTTCAATGAAGCATCATTAGAATCAAAAGATTTTGATGTTCGAAGAAAATTTTAGTTTTTTGCAGCAACTGGAACAATTTCATTGGTTAAATTCTTATTCTCATCTGTAACTTTCTCTAATTTTTGTCTAAATTATCAATTGCATCATTCAATGGTTGTTATTGTTTTTTTATTTTTTATGTTGTTGATTGCATTCTTTAAATTTTTCAATTAAATCTCGTCTTCTTAATAAATTGTTTCTAGCGTGTTTTACTGTAATCATTTATATAGAAATAAAAATACATTAAAAACTAATGTTCAAACCGTTGTTCAAATGGTTGTTCAAACAGTTGTTTAAACAGTTCAAACAGTTGTTCAAGCAGTTCAAGCAGTTGTTAAAGCAGTTCAAACAGTTGTTCAAGCCGTTCAAACAGTTGTTCAAGCCGTTCAAACAGTTGTTCAAGCAGTTCAAACAGTTGTTCAAGCAGTTCAAACAGTTGTTCAAGCAGTTCAAACATTAATTTTATTTTTGGATTAACTTCTTTTTACGCATCATTTAATGTTTCAAGTTTTTGTTGTCAATTCTGGGGTTATATTTAACGTTTCAAGTTTTTGTGAAGGTAATAATATACTTTTAAATATTTTGTCTTGAATATCATAAACAATTAGTTTAACTCATTTAATAATAAGATATTTACAGTGTAAATAAAAATGTTTAAGTAAATTTTAAATCACTAATATTTATGTTAACTTATATAATTCTTTTTATTTTCTATTCTATACTATTTGAAAGGTAATTTAAAAGATCTTCAATAATGCGATAATTTATACAATATTCAAAGTAACAACATTCAAATTTATCATTGGGATGTTTTCCAGTAATATTATATTGAATGTCTAACTTAATAATATATTTTGCTGTACCTCCAATTTTATAATATTGTTCTTCGTTTTGCAAATTTGTAGTTGTAACATATATAACATCATTCTTTTTGATTTTTGACTTCTGTTCATGTATTTTACTTAATTTTATATGTTTTTCTTTTATTTCTTGTAACTCTATTGCATGTTGTTCCTTTTCGTGTTGTCATTTATGTTTCACAATTTTCTTACTGATGGTAAGATTTGTTCTGTAACCCAATATTGAAAATTTTATGCTTGTTTCATTTTTGATTTCATAATTAGCGAATTCAAACCTGGTACATTTATTAAAACAGTATATGGTTGTTCATTTAGTAGGAGTACCGTACCGTTACCCCCTATATTTTCGTAACTAATACGATGTTTTTCTCTAACATGATCTATAATTGTCTTTCTTGTATTTTTAATTTCTAAAATTTCAGCAACATCTTTGCTTTAAACCAAGGATAATTTTTTTGGTAAATAATTACAGAAACTTCTTTATTTTTGTAGGTAAGTTTATTGTTTGTAATATCATGAAAGATTGTCATTTGGTAATATTTCTTAGTGTAAGTTTGTTCTTGTTTAGTAGGAACAAATTTTTAATAAAAATATATTTTTTAAATGTTTATAATAAATGAGTGTTAATAATTTAAATGTGCATTGTTTCAAATATAAAAAATTCACAAAGTGCTAATATTTTTATGAAGTAACAACAAATGGAAAACATTTAGTTAAATGTATTTGTATTAATTGTGGCACTAACAAATCACACTTTATAAGTGCTCATTTTGACAATATCAAAAAATCAGTGTTTATTGATGGAAATTATTTGACACTGTCAAATCAAGCAACCTAGGGTTGCCATATTAAACAAGAAATAGAAACGAACTTCATAAACCAGCGAGAAAAATTTATCCTAGAAGAACTGTTTTATCTTTTAGAAATTAATCATTTTTGGCAAGAAGATTTAGTTGAAATGGATTGTGGTTATTTAAAAGATATTTCTAAAATTAACAATGAATTTAAATATTTGTTAACTGTGATTAATGTATTTTTTTTTTGTTTTAATTTTCTTCGGCAATTCCAGTTAAAGATAAATCTGGTAAAAATGTAACTTTAGCAATTAATAGTATTCTAGATTCTCGTAAACCTAAACATTTGCAAACTGATAATGGAAAATAATTATATAACAAAATATTTTAAAAATTAATGAGTGATAATAATATATAACATTATTCAACATTTAGAGATAAGAAAGCTAGTGATATTGAAAGATTTAATAGAACTTTAAAAAAAAATGTAGAAAATTTTCACTATACAAGGAACCCATAATGGGATAGTAATATAACCAAAATTACAACTTGATTACAATAATTATATTCACAAGAACAGTTGGAATGAAACCAGTAAATGTAAATAAAAAGAATGAAACCTCTATTCTTGTCAAATAATAAAATTATTTCTGTACCCAATTTTTCTATTGGAGATAAAGATAGTATGAGTAAAGCTAAAAATGTATTTGAACAAAACTTACACACCTAATTGATCTACAGAAGTATTTGAAATTTCTAAAATGTTATACACAAATCCTGTAACATACAACATTAAGGATTTACAAAACGAATTCATCGAAGGTATGTTTCATGAACAAGAATTATTAAAAACAAAATGTGATAAAGAGTATCTAGTTGAAAAAATGTTGCGAAAGAAAGGTGATAAATGTATAGTTAATGGTTCGGTTTTTATAACAGACATATTTCTTGGATAAATAAATATAATATTGTTGTGTAAATAAAAAATAATATTTTGTATACATGAGCGAGAAAATAATATTGAGAGTTACGTATATCAAACATTTCCTCCAACTGATTAAACCAAAAATAATTTTGATGAATACAATCAGAAAATAGATTTTGAAATTCCTATTGATTCATTTTCACATCCAAATGAAGCTTATGTTTATTTTACATTTAAGGTAACTAAGAGAGATAAAAACGAAAACTATGTCAAAGATTCAACTAGTAAAAATTTCTTTCCACTCTTGTTTCAAAAACTGAAAAAAATTCAAAACGTGGCAATATTTGGGAACGTATTGAATTCCCTGGAATAACTTTCACAATGATGCACTCATTGTAAAACTCAATTTCAGAATCATCATATCTACAACTTTCTACGGTTGAAAAAGGTTACAGGATAAATAAATTCTCTGCATTTCGAACCGATAAACAAAATGAAGGTGCATATCCATTAAAATATCTGTTTGGATTCTTTAGAGATTGCAATGATAATTTTTTGAAAAGGAGGTTACAAAATTTAATTTATTTGAGGTTTAAATAATGATGTTTGTATATACAGACAACCAAATTATAAAGAAGATAATATAACTACATTCCTGATCCTGGTAAAGTTATTATTAATAAAATGGAAATTTTGTGGCCAATTGTTGAATATGAATCTAATTATGGCGATGAAATCAAAGCTAAACTATACAAAAATCCTAAACTTCCAATTTGTTTTAATAATTGGCAATGTCTTGAAAAAGTTGTTCCAACTGGATCAAATAATATTCAGTTTGATATAAACGATCAATTTAATTCTATTCAACTCGATACGCCAAATTATGTAAATTGTTGGTTTTCAAATTAATAGAATAGGTAATCCAGAACAAGATAAACATGCTCATAATTTGATCATTGCATTGTTAGAAACATTTCAATTAAAAATGGTGGAAAGGAAACCTTTCCAAAAGAAAATTAAAATGTTGACATTGAAAATAATATATCTGATAAAATGTATATTGCTAACAAAAATTTTAGAAATTAAAAAACTAAATTTGATACTGTTTATCGTAATAATGAAATGTATTTTAAACCAAATAAATTTGTTTCTAAAAGAGCAATTTCTGTTATTAATTGTTTTTATCAAAAATTGTATTGTAAAGGATAGAACTAATATAAAACTTACAGTTGATTTTAATAAACCAAAAGTTGCCACAACAATTTGTAATGTAGTATTAATTAGTCAAATAAATCTTGTATATGATATTAAAAGTGAGAGAATCTCTGAATAAATTTTGTAGGTAATATTTAAAATTTTATATATTATTCAATATTTTTAAATTTAATTTTTAAAATTTAATTTTTTAAAACGATTTTATTCGTTTTTAATTTGAAAATGACCCCTTGGTAACATATCAACTAAATTTTCAAGAATAAATATTTTATTATCTTTCTATTGAAAGTAAATTATGTTTTTACTTCTTATAGGGTTCATATTTTTTTTACAATATTTCTTTTCTTAATAAACAATTTTTATAATCATCGAATGTAAATTAATTTTTAACTACACAAGTTTTAATTCTTTATGCTCTTTTTTTAACTTCACATTCAACATTTATGCATGTGTTTTAGATTTTAATCTAATAACTTCTTCCATTATTTTCATCCTTCATTTTACCAAGAACTTTCTTGCTTATTTATGGAATGATATACCTATTATCTTTTTCATAATCTGAAGTATCAAAATGTTGAATCATTTATTTAATATCGTCATAAAAATCTTTTGTTTTTATATGATAAATAAATGACTCAGTATCTGTATAACATAATTCAATATTATATTTATACTTAGATTTCATTATATTATAATGGAAATCGTACATCAAAGTTTTTGACAAATCTAATATACTCATTCCAACATAAATTGGTTCACAAAAACTTAATTTAGTTTTATTCATTAGAACTGCAGCCAAAGTTTTGCAACTAATTTTTCTACTTGTTTAGAATTTGTACATAATTTAAAATCATCTCTATTTCTAATATTTTCCATTGTTTTTCGAATAACGGAATTATTCATTAATTTATAGAAATATTTTTAATAATTATTTTTATTATTTGCTCCCTTTTGTATATTTAAATTAATATATGTACCTAACCTAAATGTTATTACTGTAATTATTTTTTCAATTTCATTCCTAGAAGTAAATATTGTTTATGATTTACTTAATGTAAAACATAATTTTCTTTTATCACTTAATGTGGTTATTTTTTTTTTGTATTTGTCCTTAATTTTTTTTTTTTACTTTCTGGTGCTAACGGATAATCTTTATGGAAATCTTGTAATTCTTTGGGATAATCTAAATCAACTTCTAAAATATAGCTAAAACTTGAATCATTTTTACACTTGATATATATTTATTCCAATACCTTTCATCAAGTTGGAAATTTACCAATTTAAAATCACTATTTGGAAAATATTGACTTATTTTCCAAACATGTAAATTATCAAAATATTCGAGATAAGAATTTTCAATTTTAGGATCATAATTTTCCATTCAATTATTATTTCCTATTTCATAACATTTAAGAAGATAGATTTAGCCGATTCCAGTGCAGGAGCCGGTGTGAGGTGCTCGCCCAAGTGAGGCGCCCCACGCCATGATGTGACATCACGTCCCCGGCCGCCATGTTGGATGACCTTGACCTTTAACCTTGACCTTGACCTTGAGTGTCAAATTACCAAAATTTTCCAAAATTTCAAAAATTTTTAAAATTTTTCAAAAAATTTAAAATTTTCAACAAAATTTCAAAATTTCAAAAAATTCCGAAAAAAAATATTACCTCCATTTTGTTTCCGGTCACCATATTGTTTCCGCCCGCCATCTTGGTGTTTCTTCCGAAAATGTTTCGATTTTACATTCCATTATAACCTCACACGTATTTAATAAAAAAATTTTTAGTAAAAAACTTTTTAATAAAACAACAAATTAATAAAAAAACTTTTTATATAAAAATTATTTAATTAAATCATCTACCGACACGTCTTACCCGGACGAGCACCATCGACACACTGACGCCCCCCACCACTTTTTACATGTATATATTAACTTATCCCCCCTACCCCC
>PNEQ01071867.1:0-10704 GCA_003012365.1 Medauroidea extradentata
GTCTCTTCAGCCAATCAAAAAGCTACCCTTCAGAGTTATTTCAAAAAGTAGCAATGTCGTGCCTCGAGCCACCTCCAAAGCACTCGCATATCTGCACTCGGTAATTTATAGAGAAATTACTTCAAACTGCACTTTCTGAACTAAGCCTTTCTCTTAGTAATCTTATTGCACTAAACAAAAATAGTTAACCTATGTCAGCTATCTCAAAAATAAAATAAATTTAACAGATAAAACTCAGAAAATGGAATACTCGTAAAATTAAATTACAATGAACACATCTGACGTGATAAAATAGTATAACGGGGCTTAAATTTGGTCATATGTTACACTAATGAGTGATTTACCAGTGTTTGTCAGAGTAATGTTATTTAAACCTATTTTCCGAAGAGAATCATGCTTATCAGATAACTTTTCTGTTTGTGAGTGAGTTTATGTAAGCGTGTCCTTCCTTAAAGCTATTGGATGCATAATACATTTCGTTAATATTAAGTACCATTATTGTATTTAGGAACAACATTTTGTAGTAAATTTTTCAACCTTACTTATAGCTTATTTTAGGAATAAAATTATACTTGAAAAACTAAAAATACACGTTCTTCTAGCGATAACGACTAAAATGATAAAAACATTATTTAAATGTGAAGAATTTTTTTTTAAATTGCGATAGATGTCCCAGAGTTCCGTAAAATTGAATTTTTAAAATAAGATTTCAATAAAATTAAGTAATTGAGAAAGAAGCTAACTATAATGCAAAAAGTCGTCTTAAGTTCATTATCTCTTGCTGTACAGTCACCGAGGAGGCAAGGTACATTGGTTATACTTGCAACTTCATATTGTTGGGTTTGACATAATTTTTGTCCACCTCCTTCACAAGAGAGATAATATTCAATAAACAAAGACTTGGTAGCTGAGCTGTGTGTGTGTGGTGGGTTCGCAGGTTGGAATCAACTACATGCCACCGACAACAGTACCTGGCGGAGACTTGGCCAAAGTGCAGCGAGCTGGCTGCATGCTGGCCAACACCACAGCTGTGAAGCAGGCATGGTCCCGCCTGCGGTACCGCTTCGACCTCATGCTGTCACGACGAGCATTCGTGCACCACTACGTGGGCGAGGGCATGGAAGAGACAGAGTTCCACGATGCCCGTGGTGACTTGGTGGCCCTTGAAGCTGACTACCAGGAGGTTGAGAGCGACACGTGATCAGCTGCTGTACAGGGTGGCCGCCACACCTTACACTGCTCTGTGCTCTGACTTCAACAACAAACTGTACATGACCGTGCACATTGTAGGGGACATTTCCTAAATATACCAGTGAAGTACTGTTACAGCTGCGTGTCTAATAATCTGCTTCGTCACTATATTATTCCTCACCACTAAACTTATTTCACTAAATATACGATCTCTCCTCAGTTAGATATTTTTGATAATATATTTGAAAATGGAATGGCTGAAAGCAATTATAAACTAAATGTGAATAATCTAGCATTGCATAATGAGGGTGCTAAAGTGTAGAAATACTCAATGCGCCAACATTTTTAGATGAATCTTTGTAAATTGGCGACAACCTGGTGTTGATGTTATCCCAGAACGAATAACATTGATTATAAAAATGCCCTAAAGATAAGAAATCAGAATCTGACAGTTCGTTATAAAGGGGAACGATTATCGTACGTTTAACAAAATTACGTTTCTAAGATCAACGACGTGTTGTTCGTTCGTACTTTTTTAGTTAAGAGTAAAGTGATGTTGGCTAAATTATTGCGTAACACATGCGAAGCTGGTTCAGAGAGAATAACTTAACGCACTTAACTCAGGTGTCTCTCAGAACCAACAGAATATATATGTCGTGATCTGAGAATATGTGAGATAGATCTTAAATACAAATATTTTCAATATACGAATTAAAATACTTTAGTACTCAGAGATTTCAACCTATAAACTGATTCTCTTGTTCAATATGACAACAATAAACACGTTGAGATGAAGTTAAATGGCTGCAGGAACTTCAAAATGCTTGTCTCCTCGCGCGAGCACCTGGTATTGTACGCTAGACCGTTATTGCGCGCAGCCAATGGAAATATGTAACACTTTTGTAGTTTGACAATTCCACAGTTCTCGTAAGAATTTCAATCCTGGCTACGTGCTCATACTCCCAATTAGTTCACAAATATTGCTAGTATTTTTTCTTTTGATTTTAATTCTGGTTGTAAACAGGAGTTTCCAAATAATTTTCAACGTTCTTGCAATAAAAAGTTGTCTTCTATATGTTGCGCAGTAAGGTGATAACTTATCACTGAATGTATACTGGGAACACAGGTTCTTACTGCGCCAACAATATCCAGCCAGCCAAGCATCAGAACCTGTATGCCTGCGTACCTTATATTCTATGCACGTGTGCTGCACATTTAAGTGTGCATTGGCATAAATAAGTATTTTTGCTAACATTATGCAGACGCGCTCGATAAACATTTTTTACACTGTTTAAGAATGGAAAATGAATCTTCTCAAATTAAGACATTTAAGGTATCTTTATAAATTGTGACAAATTTGATTTTGTTGGCACGTACCGCTGTGTTGAATGTTGTCAAGTATAGTCTGGAGGATATGTTCAAAATCGTACCTTGGTAAAGGCGTTCCTAAGGGCCAGTAGTATCAACACTGGTTAGCGCTTCGAATAAATTTTACTTTCCTGTTAGGTTATAAATGTGTTGTATGAACTCCAGTTATCGCTAAGCAGAGAGTTTATTCTCTGGCTAGCTAACCTGTCGTAGAAGAGCCTCATGAATACTTAACATGAGAATAGTGGCGAGCGCGAGACAATTTACAAGATGGCTATGGCAGTTGCGAAAATTCTGTGACTCGTTCATGTTAATACAAACATAATTCTTTGTGCGAAGTCACATTAATTTGAGGTATTATAGCATGAAACTGTAACTGAGTGCGAATGTACGGATTGGGTTGAAGAGAAAGAATAACTACGTAGGCGATTCTGTGCTTTGAAAAACGTGTCTATAACCAATCAAATTCATGTATAGAATAAAAACTGATTATTACGAATGTGTATTTTTTGTACCCAATTTCTTCCGAATATGATAGCGTAATCTAAAATCGTGATTTTAGCCACTTTTACCTTTAGCAATATTAATGTCGCACTCCTAATGTAATGTTTTGATACGTTTTCGTTACCTCAATTTGTGTAGCTTCTCGAGCTTGTACAGTATAAGGATGCTGCAATGGTGTACGTCCAAAATACTTCTTTAGTTTGTATTATTCCTGTTAAGGTGGGCATTTTTTAGTTTCACTGCTGGCTGTGCACTTTAACTTTTGTGTGTATATACAGGTTGACCATGAACAATAGCATAATGAACACACTAAGTAAATCCTGGGACAAAACTGTAGACGAAGATGTTAGTGCCAAATTGTTGTACGATGACATTTTACGTGCACGATGTGTCAACACAACACTGTAGTTAGTTCTCTCTTACGCTCCACATGTACCTTACTTATCTTACTACTACTGGTCTGACCTGCGTATTATGGGTGTATGTTAAAATACCGAGCAGTCCGAGAATTATTGTACGATTACTTGACGCAACATACATATAATAATACCTCGACGTGGGGCACAAGAGGGAATTCCTCCGTGCAGTGTTGTCACATTGTGCGTATAAGAGAATAAATTACAATTCTGCGCACAATGATTAGTGTTATCGAGATTTTTAACCCGTGAATGAACCACGCTTTAAAACTCTCCCCTTCTTGAAAATAACAGGGGTGGCCACACTCTTATTGACCACAACTTTTGTGCCGTTGTATTTTATGAAAATTTTGTTGCTTTTCTTAACAGTACATCCTAAATAACAAAATATGTCCTCTTGTTGCAAGTCGCTAGAACACACGTTTACGAGAGAGAAAAAAATACAAATAAGTCAGTGGCTACGATACACTGCATGTGAAGTGAGCACTACAACCTGTAGTAAGCGATTATAGCATCGTAGACACCCGAACTTCGGCTGCTTGTTACATAAATCCACACCTGAAATACACCAGAGACGAAGGTATCTATGTGCTGGGCATAGGTGTGTCTGGAGCTGTAGTATTTAAGTTTTATTTGCTGAGGTTTCCTTGACTTAAATTTGAGACACGCTTTTAAAGAACTGTAGCACACGGTGCATTTTTCTGATTATAAATTGCATTTACAAGCGTTCTGTCCGTACTCCATTGTGAGCGTAGCAGTTCGTGCCTACATGACAGTTATTGTATTATTGCCACAGTGCATTTTATTGTAAATAGTGAATTTTTTTTGTAGTGAAGCCGAACGTTTCGTTGACAACCAAGATCGGTAGAGACTCTAGGAAACTGGAAAGGAATCGGCTATGTTCGTCGTTATTTTTCATTGTATTTTTATTGTTTTCAAATAAGTAATTACACATACACAAAACAATACACACAACCTTCAAGGAACACTTTAATTAATAAACTGTTTGTGAGAACATACAAATATTTTTAGGGTCTTTTGGTTGTCTTCCATGCGAGCAACCCGCGTTGCAATGCTGGTCGTAGTACCAAGGATTACTTGTGTGTGAAATAAAGTTAGGCGACAGGACAGTAGAGTGTTCATAACAGCACTTCGGCTACTTGTAATCCAAAAAGGAAAACCATACATGGTAACTGCACGAGAACAGGCGTTAAAAAAAATCCATGTGTGTAGTATTTTACAGTAACTGTTCAAAGTGGTGACCACCTACTTCGATACACAACTGACAGCGACACACAATCGAGTGTCTTATGCGATCGATCAAACATGTGTTGGGTGTTGCGAATGGTAGTCAATGGTACTAGTAATACGGGCGCGAAGTTTATCTACCGTGTTGATGGGGCCTAGTATACCAATGTCTTGAGATGACCCCACAGAAAGCACTCACGTGGTGTCAGGTCTGTGAAGTGTGGTAGCCACCTCACAGGTCCGCCTCTGCCTATCCATCGCTCACTAAGGCCGGTATTCCTAAACAAAAAGTTAGGGTCTACATAAGCACTACCATCTCAGGCCTCAGAAAAGCAACGACAGAGACCTTACTCGCTGAGCGTATTCCTAGACGTGTTTGCGCCGTGTCCCGAGATGGTGTCAGGTAAGTCACGGCCACGGTCGTAGAGTAACAGTTCTGGACACTCGCCTGGATATTTGACCCTCTTGTTGCTTGGCTGTAGTTCACCAAGTTACCGAGAATATTGTGTTTTATTGGCGCTGATGTTACGGCGGTCGGACTAAACTCCGCCCACTTCCTTTCCGCTAAGATAAACAATTTATCAAAACGTATTTTTTTTATCAATTTATGAAATACTTACTTCGTTCACAAATTTAAGAAAAGGCTTCAGCAATCTTTATTTACTTTATAAATTTAACAATAGAAAAAAAGTGGACGGAGTTTTGAGTCCGACCGCCCGGAACACAGCGCCTAAAAGGACGACATTCTCGGTAACTTGACGAACTACAACCAAACCACAAGGGGGTCAAGCAAAATACATTGTTAGATAGGCGAGTGTCCAGACCTGTTCTTCTACGACCGTGGTCACGGCTTATTATTCGCCGCCCCGCGCCAGACTAGAAACAAATGAAGGCATGATGAGCGCTGACGATTTAACATGGCTATAACAAGAACATGTTAAACTTTGTACTTTTTAAACGTATTATTTAGTATTTGAATTTGTTTACAAAACAATTACAGTAACAGAGAGATAAAAATCGCGTATTGTAACGGTCACAATTAAAATATTCAATAACTATTTCTTGTTAAAAGTTAAAACAGTAGGTACAGTAGCCACGCGATCGCAGTGTTTCCGTTCATATTTTTATGCTGATTATGACCTGAAATGTTATATTAGCCTATTATTCGGGCACGTGGAATTATATTCAAAACATAATTCGCAATCACTCTTAAAATATAATATATTATTACGCCGCAACTAAATACTAAAAACTAAGGTATTGTCACGGTAACAGTGGCACATAAATTAGGTCCCTCACCGTCTCGAACGCACTAAACCGACAAGTTTTTTTTTTCTTTTGTCACAGGCTATTACTTGATCATACTTCAAGCAATGGCTCTATCATTTCATTGAACACATATCTCTAGCAAAGTGAAATTCATGCTTCAGTCGAAACTTTGTTTGTATCCAGTAATTTCATTTTGAAACAGTCTCCAATAACCTGGGTGTCGACGATACGTAAACCTCACTTACCTTACCATTTGTTTTTGAAATATAAGAAATAAAAAGGTGTTTTTGAAAATTTTTGAAGGTTTCAGAATAACACTGATACAGCGCGCGAGCGGTTTTAAAATATGTTGCCTGTCAACTGTCAACGTCTGAAATGTTCTGTTATTTAACAATATGTTGATAGTAAATATATCGCATATGTTTAGTTGTTTCTAAAAAAACATGTTTTTTTTGTGATGCAAAATGTTTACTAATTAATCCAAATTTTTTGCATGATTAGGGCAATGTGGACAAATTAGAATGCCTATATTAATAATGTTTACACTGCGTTATTGTTATTTTGTATGCATCAAAATGAAAAGCGAAGATGCATTAGTAAATTTTAATTGAGTATAACGTGTTGTTATGAGCGCTAAAAATTATCCCGGAAAATTAATTGTTTAAATTTGTGTCATTTTAATATCTTGAAAAAAAAAAAAAATAATAAGATATGTGCATCTGAACGCGACGACAAATTTTTATCGTTCTAGACACAATATTTCTTATTTTAATGTTAGCAAAAAAAGTAAAAAAAAATTCTCACAGAACGTAAAACATTCAAAAAAACAATTTTTACATATGTTTTGTATGTTATTTACAGCGAAAACCAGTTAGTTTGTACTCTTTACAAATAGTTGATTATAACATCGTAACGGTCTAATATCTTGTTATTTTAATGTGTAGAAACGATATTTCCTTAAATTAAAGTAATCGCACTACCACTAATAATATTCTGTGTAATATAAAAAAAATTGGATTGGCTGGGATTCGAACCCAAATAATTTGCTTATCGACCGAACGCCTTGCCACCTGAACCAAATGCGCATTTAAAAACTTTCTACAATATATTAACTTTCTTATTTTTTAATAGTTTTAAGTTTTTTAAAAGCTTGTAGCCTATCACTTAACATTCTCGCCATCGTAAAGTTTTATTTTAAGTACCATTTTCTTGTGTCTGCCGACTCTCGTATTGTTAAATAAGATTTTCGGCAGGCAAGCGGTAATATACGATTTACCCGTTTGTACAGAAATAATGTGCTACCATCTCGCGACACAGAAGCGCAAGGGTTATGTCTTATCTCGCAACCGTATTCCTAAACGTTCTGAAGGTATCGGATAAGTCACGGATTATTATTTGCCGTCCCGTGTGCAGTTATAAATAAATGAAGGCGACGCTGGGCAGTGCTTTTTTATAAAACAAGTAGCAGTGACTTTCAACAGCTATTTAACAAAAATACGTTAATTTTTTTACATTTAAAACGTAATGTATTGCATTTTAAATTGTTTTAAACTAGAATAAATCATAGATACAGTAATATAGATTAAAATATATGTTATATATCTTTCAAAATTTAAGTATTAAAAATAAAGTTACAATCTCTTGTGCAAAGTAAAAAAAGTAAGTTATTTTTTTTTTATAAATTGGTATCTACGTGGACGTCTTTTGCGCGTTCGAGATCTACAAATGCGGAAACTGTAAGTTCGAGAAAGCATGCACATCACTCATTACCCTAGCCTCTAGGCGCAAGTAACTAACTGGCGTCCTGTCTTTTCGCCGAAACTCACTTCTACGAGACATAACTGTAATTTTGACGATAAAGGTGAGTTGTATACATCTGCACCCTATAGAAGATTCTGTAGCAAGATTTCAATGCTCGATAAGCACCACTAAAACACCCATTTTTGCCATTTTGGCCACTTTACAATACGCTTTAATGATTACTGTTGAACCAGAAATCGGTATACACATGTATAGTAATCTTTGAATAATATTCCTAAGCAGACATCACTCATGTGCGTTGAGCAGTTTTCGAATAATCTGGTAACGTCCGAATCTCGGCGCACCTCTCGGAGGCATGAGAAAACGGCTACCACAATGACGTGCACACGTATGCAGGACCTCGAAGGTTTTTCTTCTTTTTCTTTAAGTCTACTTTCCATTGTCCGTTTGTGTATTTCTCAATTTCTCCTCCACATTAAAAAATCGAACATACGGAGCTAATGTAATCAAACTTGATAAAATTATAGTGCAGTAGACGAAGTTGATTAGACTTATATGTACTTAGTTCATATTTTCATAATGGCGGTCATTTAAAACTTTTTTTCTTCATGAGTTAAACAAAACTAATTTTTTGAAGAGAGACGTTGTTTACATTAGCCTATCAAAATGCTGGTAATGTGAGTATCTTAAGTTTTCTTGATCACATGAGTTACCTACACTAACCATGCATCTGGAAATCACCAAACTCGGTACATATGTTTGATATTAAGGTATTTTTAATATATCATTTTCAGTTTTTACACACAGAATGATTCAGACAATTTTTTATTAGTATAGCGTGGAGAAATTTATGATGAGGTAAGTTGAAAATGTAATTTCAATGATTACGTGAAATGGGTAATAGTTTAAAATTGACTTAATATTTTTTCTTCCTTTGATAAAATAGGCTATTTGGTCTTTAATTGTTTCAGCACTTGTTATAATGCTTTATATTTTAAGAAATAAAATTTTGTAGTTATTTTCTGGTTAACATTACTACCACTATAATTCACTTTGCAGAAAAATTTTAGGACATATTTTGACACGTATTTCATAAGCTATAGCCTCATTAAAATAAAAAAAAAATTATCCCGCACAACTTACAAATAAATTGTGTATTAAATGTAATTTGGCGATTCAACGTTAATAATACTAAACATACTCTATTTCCCAAGATTTCATGTCATGAATTATTATTTTCTCCTATAACATCTGCGCCGACTCTAAGAAAATGTAAAATTATAAAACTTAATTTTTCAAACTTTGTTTTAATTAGTTCAAATTGTTGTAGGTTCACTATGTTTGAAGATAGAATCAAATGAAGAAACAAAGAAATATTTTATAACATTTACATCTACATGATCAATGTGAAATTTTTGGTTTATTTGCACCAAATTAAGGACAGTAGTCTTATTAGTTAAGCTTGTACTTTCTCGATATATGCACATACATTCGCAGATTAGTGTACAAGTGTGTTTACTTTAAAAATAAAACTGTAATTTTTAAATGTGATCACTTACCTTGAGATTTTCCTTACAAAATACCGAAAAAAACTATTAAGTAAAGAGCAGCATTTACACGTCTATTAAATGTTCTCTCGTCTCTATGCACAAGTCACAGAACTAGCGAGCAGATTTTCTGTCGTACAAACGATTTTTTAAATTCACTTTTACGAATCTGTAATTTTTAAAAATATATTTAACTAAATTTTTAATTACAATGGCACGAGAATGGAGATATTTTTACAAATTATTTATAGTTTTGGAAACGTCCCGTTACAGATTTTGATTTTTTTTTCGTAGGTGAATATATAGTGAACACATTTAATTATTTCTGAAACTTTTATTTAACATGACGTAACGCAGATTAAATACGAGTTATTTAAGGAAAAAATATAAACGACATTCGTTTTATTTTGCTTGTAAAAATTTTATTTCGGAAATTAATTTAATAAATACTGGAATGTTTGTAAATAAAAAACATAGTCAGAACTTCTGAATGTTAGTTAAACGTATCGTATTTTACAAAAATTTGTATAAATCAACAGTATATAACAGTTTGTAACAATTGTAATTGCATATTTTCTAAGTAGGCCGGTTTACAAAAGGTGCCTACTGTTCGTACGTCAATTATTCATTCTATTTGTAAGCATTTAAAGAACAAAAAAGTCAAGTCATTATATTCCGTACTCTAGACGTGATATTCCTAAATGTTGACTACAATTCACAGGAGGAAAAATTTATATTCATTAATGGTTCATTATACATTTATCTTATTTTATTTGTATATTTTTGAGTCAGTTTAATGCTTAGAAACTATATTTATGGAAATAAATATTAATTTCATTTTTACCTTATTGTGATACATAATATATAAAAAAGTAAAATTAATTTGGAGTGACCGGGATTCGAACCCAAATAAAATTATTATCGAGCCGACACATTAGCGCCTGAGCTACTTTTTTTTTTTTTAATTTTTTTTTATTAACTAATTTATTTACACGAACATATTACAACACAATTGCAAGCTCAATGATAAGAATGTTGTCACCGAACACAACAAATAATAGAAAACATAAGCACTGTAGAACTGTTACAGAACAGGTATAGTACACACAGATTCAATATCTTCGAAAGGTCCTGTTATAGACTCACAATTATTGGTAGGACTGACAAAGAGGGCTAAACCAGTGCAGCACAAAACTCGAACCACACATCAGTGCATGCAATCTCTATAATTTGCAAGAATAACATGTCAGAAATTAAAAGAAATATAAGTATCTGCCAAACTGCGTCTGAAGCGTTCCTCGACGGGCCATGTTCCATCGGTCTTCTCGAAGCACACCGATGAAGTCACGAAGGTTGCAGTGCTGAGTATTGTGCAGGAGGAAATGAATGGCGTGAAAAAT